>WTXL01000330.1:0-19632 GCA_022376525.1 Russula vinacea
CTTGAAGATGTAATCCTTTGTTTGTCTGGTATTTATTTTGTCACCTGTTGCATCCATGACTTTTTGCTAGCTAAGCATGTCTTCTATTTGTAATTATAATGAACTTTCCCCTTCCTTGGAGATATTGCCAGTGTTGTAAAGGGTGATTACAGTCCATGGACAATATATTATACACAGGTTGTAAGTTGTAACATACAATGTTAATGTGAAATGTATAGTACATATCTGTCATCTTGCCCCTCACTGGCACATCTTGGAGGTGTAGTAGGTCCAATGTGAGGTAGTATAAGTACACTTCTCTACTAGCTTTAATTATTGTTGAGCCCCAGCACTTCTCACATTTCACCATAGGCTTCTATGTTTCAGTATTTTATAATGTGCTCCCACTTTTTTTCATTTCTATGCCCAGAAAACACCTTCATGACAGTAGTAATGATGGAATGCAATATATAGTATGGTTAGAGTGATTATTATAGGCTCCTCTTCTGAAATTTGACCCTTGATTTGACCATGACTGTATTGAGGGCTGAGACATTGTCAGTTGGACCTTCTGTAACACCCTAGTAAGCCTCCAATTACCCACTTATCTCCATTTCTATGCCCATTTTACCACCGGTGCAACTACAACTAAATCCAAGGCAATGTAAATTAATGGTTTGACTATTTAACTAAATTAGACTAAATTATATAATTACAGTAATGTAAATACACATATGGAATGCAAGGTTACATAGGTCATTTATGTAAGGTCTTTCTGTCAGTGACTAAATAATGGACTGCCAGAATAAATTATATAGAAAAAGAAAAACACAACAAGTGCTTCTAATGTATAAAAGCCATCTGGTGGACATTTAGATAAAGAAGATATATATGAAATAAATAGTCACCATCTATAATATTTCTTGCTATATAGGTCATTTATGGATGGCCTGGCCAAAGGGTAATAATAAAAAAGTGGGCCATTGGCCTGCACAGATATGAAAGCAAACCCTAATTAATAGAAACAAGTTCTAATATAGCAGTTTACAGAGATAAGGACAAAATCAGATGACTATGTTGAAACTTAGCATTTTCAACATTTTCACACCATTTCACTCCAAGTTTAGGTAGATTTGATTAAACTGCCCATCTGGATAGACCTGAGCCTTAATACCATCAGTTATGTCACACTGACAGTTTACAGTCTTAGACATAAAATCTAAAAAGGTTTTCTAAAGAGTGGGATAATGAGTTATGGAGTCTCACAATGTGGTTTGCATTAGAAGCCCTGGTTTGGGTTTTGAGTTCAACTATGTGAGCCTCAATCTCACCTAGTCTCCTTTAAATGCCACCCAGTTGCTCTTCCACCCATCCAGTTGAGCAGTCATAGTTTGCAGGACTTCTGTAAGAGCTCTACCATTCACCCTGGCTGGTATGTTAGTAAGCTTTGTCAGTTCCCCTAGTTGAGCAATTGCATTTGTCATCACGACAATGTTCAGTTGCAGTCTACTTGCAGAAGAGGTTCACTGTCCATGGATGGACAAAGATGCTTAGAACCAGAAATATGTCAAATGCTAACCAAGACCCTATTGCTAGTGTTGCCTTTCTTGTCCTTGTTCTCATGAAAGAAGAACAAAATGCGTCTATAAACATCCTTTACCACTTCCTTAGTGATGGGCATGCCAAGAGCAGTAGTCAGAAAGTAATAATGGTAGTGGGTGGGGTCAGTGTTGGGGTGACATGCAGAAGGGGTAGACCAGACAGGTTCTCCACATACCATTCAGCTATGGCTCCCTCAACTCCATTAGCTTGAGAAGAGAGAGAATTGCTGGGGAAACACTGCATGTGCATGTTTTTAGCAGTTGTAGTAGAAGAATGAGTCACAATCCAAATAACAATAGGCCAGAGTTTGTTGTTCCCATTATTATTATGGGTGTTGAAATGAGCTGTTGTAATAGCCAAGTAATGAATTTTGTGATCATGCTGTTTATCAAGCCCTTCACCCTTTTTGGATACTTATGACACAGATAATACAATTGCTTGCTTTGCCAGGCAATCAGCCAGAAGCCTGCTAAGGGTATATAACAAAGGGCTAGGAAATATCTCTTTTGTGGAAATTATATGGCGCATACTGCCATATCTGTATATTAGGAATATAATATCTTGGCGTTACTTACACTACTATATCTGTAGATACCCTAGGATCATGTCACGCCTCTCTGTGTATATAGACCCCCAGATCCTTGTAGTAATGCCAGTGCGGTTTACTCCCACTTGTAGCTAGTTGTGAGTCTCTAAGTGAAACCTGGTGAGCCTCTCTGCTGCGCACACTTGCTGCACAAGATCTTTCCCCCTTCTTATCTCTACATTATAAAGTGCTTCTTACTTTGCTTTAATTGGATACCATGTTCCTTTCAGCTGGCCCAATAGAGTCCATTACAGTGGGGACTCACACTAGAATCTACATCTGAGCCAGTAACTATATAGTAGGTTGTCATCATGTCAGCATTCATAATCATGCCAATGTGTCTCCTTTATAGTCCTTTAACTTTCCAGCCTTACTGTATTAGTATCATATTGGACTCATTGTGAGCCTTTGCATAAAAGGGGAAGCTACCCTTGCCAGCCTGTAGCACATCCTATAGTTTGTAACATTTGTTTTTTCTGCTATTATCAGTGGCTCTGTCACCAGTCTCTGTTCTCAGGAAAGGACACCCCCCCAGGCCCCTGGGACATTCCATGATTCCCTCTCCCCTCTATTTCCATCTTGCCCAACATAACCTGGGCTTACTGCACCACACCACAGTGTGCCAGTGGTTGCAAGATCAGCTAGGAACATAATTGCATCAACTCTGGTCGCAATGCACACCGTCACTTATCCTCCTCGACTTTCCCAGTACGACCTCACTTGCACATCCCTTGTCTCGCTACACCTGCCGCGCCATCGCCGCCCCCGGCGGCGCGCATAACCTCGCGCTTAGCATCGCTCGCCCACATGAAGAAATTGCATTTGTACTGGTGGTCGACCTCCTCGCGTAGCCTCTCATGGCGGCCCTTGTCATACCCAGGCCCGACCGGCCGCGCACAAAGATAAAATGTCTTGCCCTTATTAGGTCCGGGCTTATTCACGCGGAACTCCTTCGCCGGCTCCTGGTGGACGGTGCAGAGCGGCGGCGGGATGGGCATGAAGACCGCGGACCAGGAGGACGCCGCGCCGCCCGCCTTTCCATTTCCATTTTCGTTCTCCCTGCTGCTTCGGCTGGACGTGGGGCTGTTGTTGTTGTCCGCGGGCAGACGTATCTCTGACGTGATGGTGGGCAGTGGCGACCGTTGCATTTCTTCGCTGTCCTCGCAGAGGTCGATAATCTCTGCCGAAGACCACGAGGTAGCTCGGTCGGATGGTGGTGCATTTGCCAGTGCTGTGGAGGCAGTGGTTGGCTTGATAAAGAACGAGGAGAGTTTCGATTGTCCCGCCTTGAGCTTTTTTGGCTTCGATGCTTCCGCCGTAGTTGAAGTGCCCGTGGATGGAGTCCGATGACGTTTGTGGGACTTTTCACGAGACTCCTGCGACGGTTTGAAAGAAGCCTGAGTCAAGACGGGCGACATCGGGGACGGCGATAATGAGGGCTCCGTATCAGGTTGGCTTGAAGAAGACACTTGGGGAGCCTTTGATGTAGATTGTTCTTCTACAAAAATCGGTTGAACCTGCTTATTCAGAGCATCGAACGCAGTCGCCAGAGGGGACAGCGCATTAGATGGTGCGGCTGGAGGCGGCGATGACACCTCCACACCACGCTTGGTGAAAAAGTTCGACATAAGCGTCTGCTTTCCCTGAAACTCGGGCCAATACTTGACCGCCAGTCTTGGGAGCTCGCGCTTCACACTCTCCACACCCATATGCATTAAGTCACATAAGATGAGTTTTTCACCAGCGTCAGTGGTAATCTGGTCGTAAAGGTCGATGAATACAGGGCAGTGATCTGAGCCTTTGATGGACGCCTGGATGTCGGCGGCCTTGATCCAAGGGATCAGACCCGGCGTGACGAGCACATAGTCAATGCGCGTGCCATAGTTGGTTTCGCGTGCGCTGATCTTCGTATTCCAGCCTGGGTGAATCGTACCATCCGGCGATGTGATAAGTGCCACTACCACCACAGTCCGTCAGATGCGGCACGTACAGGTAAACATTCCCTTGCGGTCTGGCCAGAACCGCCTGAGCACGTCAATCAAAGGCCCGTTCGGTGCCAGCCAGTCCCGCATCCACACGCGTGCCGGGTAATCCCAAAAGGTGGACGCATTGCTTGGCAGGTGCCCATCACAGTGGTCAATCGGTGCCGCGCACACGTTCAGATCGCCCACTACGACCACCTCCCGCCCCGCCGCGATCAACCCCCGCACGCGCTCCTGCAGCATCAGATGGTAGTTCATCTTGTACGGGAATCGCGCGTCAGACCCTTCGTTCGGGCAGTATAGGTTGATCAGCACGAACAGGCCAAAGTCGAGCACGAGTGCGCGTCCTTCGAGGTCCAGAGCGAGGAGGTCGTTTGGGGTCTGTTCGTCGGCGTCGGGGACGAGGTCGAGTTCGTGCGCGACGGGGTAGGACGTCGAGATGCGCTCCTCTGGACTTAGAGGAGGCTTCGGTTGCAGGCCCCCGGAGAGACCTTCCTCGGCTTTCAGGGGCGTTGCTGTACGCGTGTCGGTGTAGACTGCGACACCACTGTAGCCTCCTTTCGTGGCGGGAAAGGAGAAGAACGAATGGAAGGAGTCTGGCAGCGCAATGTCACGGCCAATTGCTGCGCGACTGCTCTTTATTTCTAGAGGGTGGCAATGTGTGAACCAAGCACGTCGAGGGGCAGCCGTGGCGGGATACCGCACCTTGAAAGCAGATAATGTCTGCTCGGAGTTCCTTCAGAATGGCATCCCAGGTCTTGAAGGTATTCCATCTACCCCGGCCATTAGACTACATAAGCCCAGAGGAAGCAAGATGCCAGGGTTGCTCACGGATGGTATTGAGGTATTGTCCGGACTCCGTTCTAATTCCAAGGGTGCATGCTTCAGGACGGAAGCTGATACGAACGAACGGTGCAACGATAAAGGATACGCACAAGGTTCCAAGACAGGATTCGCATCCGTTCTCGCTAACTAAGGACTGTTTTGTGTTCGTCGAGCGGCGTTTCGAAATGTCAAGGATGTCACTGTAAAGATTTAGGTCATCACGTTTACTCTATCCGTCACCGCCACCGCGACTGTACCAGTGCCCCCTACACTCGTGCGGTAAACGCCTCTTCTATTGGGATGTCTCGTTATCGAAGGTCACGAACACATAAGGCGCAGCGAGATGTGCATCGTGCCAGCCGTACGCGAGTAAGCCTCTCTCTCGGCACCAATGATATCCTTGCAGACGAAAACTTCCTTTGCTTGCAGGCACGTACAAAAGACATCGATCAGATACAGCTCATCGACCTAGACCCCAAGGTTTGTCACTCAGAACCCCCGCTGTGCCTAGTCTTGATGTGGAAGCTTTCTTATAGAATCGGACAAAGCTGGAAGCACAGGAACTAGACTACGAGAAGCCTGGCCTCGCACAGCACTACTGCGTCGAATGCGCAAAGTTCGTCTCTTGTCCCAAATTCTGCTTTGTGCTGAATGTACATATCAGATACTACGAAACGGATTCTGCGCTACAGTCACACTGGAGGAGTAAAGTTCATAAACGACGGTGCAAGGCTCTCAAAGAACCAGCGTATACGATTGAAGAATCTGAGCGAGCCGCAGGGTTGGGCAGGGATAACAAACGCGTAGGTGCAGCTGTCGCAAAATCCGACATTGCCCTGTCGCCAGCATAGTCGCATCCTGTTGCAGGAGGATTGTTGTACGCTGTAGCTTATTTGTCACACCCAGTGTACATCCAAATTATCCGGTCGGGGTATATGAGTATGCAGAGAAGGGACAGACAGATCGATGATTGCACCAAACAAGGATCATGTATTCATGCGGGAACGCATGCTGACCATGGTAGCATATCATAATGCAATAGAGCAGAGTGGTAATGCGACAGAATACAGTATTCAGATGTTCGAGGGGTACAGCATCTAAAAAACGTTGAGTATCGCAACCACAACTGCAGCAGATGAGTTAGACATACGACGCGGACGCTCGCGCCAAAGGCATGTGGAGGCAAGTTGGACCTAAATTTTGATTTGACGACACCGCTATTGCCATGCGGGCGAGTTACGCGTCTACAAGACCTTGAACGATGCGCAACATGTGAAGATTACGAAGACCTTACCCCCAAATAACGCGAACATTCGACCCTGCGATTTCCCGCTTGGCACGGTATACGTATGCTACACGCTGTGGGAGTGCCATGAGGTCAGCACAGAGTACCAAGGATCGGAAATTCGCCAGGGTGCGTACCTTTCCGAGGTAGAACTGTGCGTCCTCCTTAGTCGAAACACCCTCGATCTGAAGGAGGGAAGTGTTGGGGCGGGTGTTACGCTTGCCACGTTTATGACCGAGTACGCGCCCTTTGCTGTAGAGTCTGTAAATAAGAGGCAGATTTAGTATTTCGTTGCGCGATGTCATCCAAGGGGGCCAGACACGTCATCCCAGTCCAACTGGGTCCATCCACCCCCTCTCTCGCTATCTCAACCCACATCCACTATGCAGTAGATGACTGGAAAGTGTACATACCGTGTCGATGCCATTCTGTGTCCCTGTAGTCGTCCGCTGGCCGTCGTCTAATCTGTTGCTGGTGTGGGTGAGTTTGGTGATTCCTAAACTTTGGCCGTGACAAGTGACAGTGACAACATGTCACGGGATATATCGGCGTGACCCACGGGACGGTTCCAATTTGCCATTGACGCAGTTTTCTGAAGCTGCACTCGACAGCCGCGCACTTTCGGCGCGTTCGAGTAACGGAGCAATGGCAGAGTGACCTCTCCTGTGATGTGCGTCCTGTTGTAGGAAGCTATTTTGTGGGCTCTACTGTACACTTAATTTAATCCCCCAGTTGAGTCCCTTGGTCAAGGAAATACACTTTCTTTTCTTTTGCTCCCACTGCACAATCAACGCTTGATCTCAAAAATCAAAAGACTTCTGCACTTTTGAGCTTGGGTGTATCACAATACTAGTGTCATGGCGCAGCCCCCAGCGTGGAGGCGACTCGCCTCAACAACATCGACATTCACCGCCAAATCCGCCCCGTCCAAAGCACACCTCCATAAACCGATACCCGACGACCTCTTCCCTCGCGGCTACCTCCTAGGCGGCATACACAGCGGCGTAAAAAAGGACGCATCCATCCTCGACCTCGCCGTCCTCCTCTCAACCTCATCTCGTCCGACATCGGCCGCAGCGAGCTTCACCCGCAATGCATTCCAAGCGGCCCCCGTCACCGTCTCCAAAGCTGTCCTCGACCAGACCGCCGGCCGCGCGCGCGCCCTCGTCGTCAACAGCGGCTGCGCAAATGCCGTCACGGGTCGACAAGGCCTCTCCGATGCGTGGGCAATGGCCCGCGCAACCGACGCCCTCCTCGCACCTTCCTCCTCTTCTTCTTCTTCTTCTCACGCATCATCACCATCATCGGAGACGCTCGTCATGTCGACGGGCGTCATCGGCCAACCGCTCCCCATCTCCAAGATCCTCACCGCGCTGCGTCCGCACGGACCCCTGGCGCCACCTACGCTCGGACACGGCTTCGCAGCATGGGAAGCAGCAGCGCGCGCTTTCATGACGACGGACACATTCCCGAAGCTGCGTGCGCGGACGCTCCCGCTCGGTGATGGACGCGCGTACCGCATCGCGGGCATCGACAAGGGAGCAGGCATGATCCACCCCGACATGGTCGGCGTCCCACGACCACAACCAACCGCACCCCACGCCACGCTACTCGGGTGCATCGCGACAGATGCGCCCGTCGCGCCCGCGGCGCTCCAATCAGCGCTTGACTTTGCCGTGCAGCGTTCTTTCAACGCGATCAGCATCGACGGGGACATGTCCACGAACGACACTGTCGTCTTGTTCGCTAACGGTGCTGGTGCCAGTGTCGATAGTGGGGAGCTGTCGAGCACAATCCAGACGACCGAGGCTGAGATCGACGAGACAAGGGACCCGGGCGTGTTCGTTCAGTTCCGGGACGGCCTGACAGCTTTCATGCAGGAACTGGCGCAGCTCGTAGTACGTGATGGCGAAGGCGCGACCAAATTTGTGACGATCTCAGTTGAGGTGCGTGCGCGTTGGATACCCCTGATTCGTGATCACAACACGCCCGCGTTCTCCGTGGATCTGATCTCGGACTGATTAATGTGATTGTCGTTGTGCAGGGCGCCCGGTCATACGAAGATGCGCACAAGATCGCGTCGAGAATCTCAACGTCCGCCCTCGTCAAAACAGCGCTTTATGGCGAAGACGCAAAGTACGTACGATCGATCGAGTCCCCCCTTTCCCCTCTCTTGTTGTTCGGGATCAGGACTAACTAACTTTATGAATGAACCCAGCTGGGGCCGCGTGTTAGCCGCAACCGGGTCCGTTCCCCTCTCAGCACCTCTCGATCCTGCTCGCGTGAACGTGTCTTTCATTCCTACTGATCGCTCCCCCATTCTACCTCTGCTCGTCAATGGCGAGCCAGAACAGGTGGATGAGGTGCGCGCCAAGGAGATTCTCAGCGCCGAGGATCTCGAAATCCGTGTCGATCTCGGCCTGGGCTCGGAAAGCGCAAAGTACTGGACGTGCGACTTTAGCTACGTGAGTCCCTCTGCCTCTAGACTTGGCAAATGTGCATTTTCACTGATGTGTGCGACATATACAGGAGTACGTTAAAATCAATGGCGAATACCGCACTTGAGAAAAAGTAAAAGAGCGATCCCTCCAATAAACCATAACTAGAGCACACACGAATGAATAGAAAAACGGCGTGCATGAAAATAAAGCAGTTCAAGTATAAAGCTGATATCTTACACATAACAAGGGATGAGTAATGTAGTTTTGAAGCAAGCTCCCGACTTTTTCTCCCCGAACCTCCATGAACTTCCATGGCTCAGGCCAACGAATCGAAGCGAGATCCCGTACGTTTTGTAGTACCGACCTGCTCGGCTGCACGAGCATGTTCGAGTTCGCGCTTGTGTGTCACGAACGCAGCCTGCTGCTGCGCCTCTCGCTCTCGTTTCGCCTCCTTCAATGCCTCTCGTTTCTGCGCGTTCTGGCGCTGTTTCTTCGTCTGCGGCGATGCATCCGCGGCAGTAGCTGTAGCTCCTCCCTCCAACGCAGTCTTGTTGGGTTCTGTGAATAAGGGAATTAATTTCAGTTCAACAGACTAACAAGCGGGGAGGAGAAACTGACTGCGCCGGCGGACAACGCCCCAGCCACCATCATCCTCGTCCGACGCGTCCTCGTCAGCATGCACCCCTTCATAATCCTGCCACGTAAATCCTTTCGCGGGCTTCTCGCCTGGTGGCGGGCGCACGGGTACAATGGAAGGTTGTGCGTCCTGAATCTCCGGCGCACTTCTGTACAAAAGAAATAAGCCAATCAGATATTTGCGACAAAAAAACGAGGGAGGGTAATAAATATGACGCACTCATCAGGTTCAGACCGTAGCTCGTCCTCCGTCGTCCGCTCCGTCACAGGCGACGAGTTGCCCGTGACGGAGGTGGTGACGCCCGCATCGCTCGTCGTGACATCCGCGGCCGTTCCCTCCGCGGATTGCAGGTCAGCCAGGCCATCTCGCGGTGGCACGGTAACCTTCTTCTTCCGTGCCTCAACGCGTGTCCAGCGTTCATCCTGCACATCTTCCGCAGCAGCAGCAGACGCGCCCGTCGCCAACGACGGAGAAGCGCCCACAGCGGACGCAGAAGACGGATCCGAGGATCCAGTAACCGCTGCGACCTTCTTCCCTTTCTTCTTTTTCGGCTTCTTCGTCGCCCCCACGGACACGTGCTGCTGCTGCTGCTGCACTTGTTGCAGTTCCAGTGGTGGTTGCGATTGCGATTGCTGCGTATCACGTGCATCGTCCACCGACGTGACAGTGCCATCAAAGCCACCAGGGACGACGTCCCGGGATGGCATATGCGCAGCTGGCGCTTCTCGTTGTTGTTGTTGTTGTTGTTGCTGTTGCGGTGGTGGTGTTTGTCGTTGTCGTTCTCGGGTTTTCGATGCAGATGTGGAAACTGACAAAGCCCCAGGGACCGGTGCATCAAGGATATCTAAGTTCTTGAGCGTCGCGTCACCGGGAAGCTGCAGCTTCCGCCCGCGCTTTTTCTGTCCGCGAAGGGTAGAAGTGGCTTTAAATGCGCCCACACTCGTGTCTGAGTACGCGTCCTCGTCGCCAGATTGTGCGGCGGGCCGGAAGTAGTGCACGTAGCCATATCCAAGGGCGCCTGCTACGGCGGCAACTGTGACGATGGGTTCTGCGGGGATGCTGCTTGTAGCGGAGCCCATGGTGTTAGGAAGAGAAAGTTTTTGTTGTGGATTGAGAGAAAGAGGGAGAGTGGGGGAGAGAGGGAGATATGCAGTAGGTGTTCGGGAATGAAAGAGAACAGAACACGTCAATCGTCTCGGACAAGGGCAGTTGCCGAATAAGGGTATAATCATATTGGTATCCGGTTTCAAATACAAAAATAGGCGCATCTAACAACTTATCATACGAAAATAATCCTGACTCCACTACGTCTCCAGCTCAAGTGTCGTCGACGAAAATCGGATATTATCCGACGGAAGCAGCGAACTCCCCGTCCCCAGATGCAGCGTCCCACCAGCCCGTGCACTCCTCTCCAAGAGGTCGTCCCATTTGTCCTCCTTTTCCTGCGACGTCAACGCCTGCCCCTGCGCGCTCCCAAGTTCACGGAATGTGAACTGCCCGGCCGTATTGCCCGCATTTGACCCCACCGAGGCCGGCGGCCGCAGAGTTGAGTCGCTGCCATGCGAATCGCGATTCTGTCCAGACGATACTGGTGCCAAGATGGGATCGAAGCGTCTGTGCTTGCGCATGGTACTACGCGCCTCGCTACCTGCACGACGCAATAGGGCCCCGCTGACCTCTCCAACGGGGAGAGGCTCAATCCTGGGAAGTGATCTGCCTGGCGCATGGCGCACTCGGTGGCGTGCCAGCGAAGGGCGACGTAACACGAAGTTATTCACGACGTCCGAGATAGAGAACGTCGGTATATCCGGCGAGCTGACCTTCCTCGACCGCTCGTGCGGTGAAATCGACCTCTCTGGTTCATCGTGCGAGGAACCGTGCGCCGATGAGGAATTGTTTTTTGTGCGCAGGCTTGTACTCCGCGCCAGTTTATGTATGGGTACCGGCGGCGGCGGTGGAGAGGTGCCGACGAATGAGGAGAACGAGGAGCGTGACGAATGAGAGCGAAAGAAGTGAATAGACGTGGTGGGCTCAGAGGATTGTGGTGATGAGGATATGCTCGGACGACGCGGGTGCGAGCCCACGCCATTACCCTGCAATGAGATACGGGTCCCCGACGGTAGATAAGCCGCAGTTGACGAATGGCCGTTACTCTGGGGCGATACGTCGCTTGAATCAATACAGTGGCTCACTCCATTGCCACCGTCACCGTTATGGCTAATATCAGTACCTCCACCTCTACTTGTGCTTTTTGAGGGCGTCTGCACCTCGAGCATTGTACTTGGCAGCAGAGTCAATTCTTTCGGTATCGTTGGTACTGGCGGCGGTGGGGCACCGGCCATCTGAAAGCGCTCGCGCAGGCCCCCTGTGCTGATACGCTTTACGAGTCTCCAGAGTCTGCTGCCCGCGCCTGTGTCGCCCTTCTCCTGCACTTTTTCCTTGCCTTTACTCTGCGCAAGAACATTTGTCGAGTTCGACACCGATTCGCCCTGTGGAGGGTGACCCAAACGTTCTCCCAAAGAATCTCTACTGAGAAAGGGACCGTTTAATGATAGTCTAAGGGAGTCAGATTTGTGTATTGCTTTTTGTAGGCTCAACGACCGTTGGTGTTCACATTGATCGCCGTCGTCGTCGTTGCCTCGGAGACCGGTCTGCATGGATTCTTCATCAGCGTTCCCGCGCTCGGACCTCGCTGCCGCGCTAGTGGCAGCGGCCCGGCCCCGTTGGAGAGGCGCTGACAGTTTTCTTGTGAGCGATTTGGCCTGCCGGCCCGCAATCATAGAGACCGAATGGTCCCCAGAACCTGGGACGCATGGGTTATGTTCCATACCATAACAAAGCGCTTCTTGAGCGCTATCCACTAGGACGAAGCTTTCCGGAGATCCCCCAGATCCGGTAGAGCATGGTGTGCTCTTGACGTTTGCAGTTATGTTTTGTTCCAACGTGGCATGTTCGAATGTGTCGAGCAACGGGGCGCTTATTGGGATCATGGGCAGTATCGTATCGGCATTTGCAGCTGCAGCAAGAGCCTCACGACGGAAGTCCTGCTCCTTGTACGCTTGTACGATTGCGCCAGCCGGGGTCAGCCTGCCTGAACCAGAAGTCAGTGCAGAAGCGGCAGCGGCCGATCGGCTTCTGATCAAGCTTTGGAGACCAGTGGAGCGCTGACTGCGTGATGGACCAGCGGCTGGAGCCTGGCTGGCGAATGGAGATGAGGTTGACGTGTCATTCCGAAGCGCGACCGACATAACCGTGCGGTTCTGCGTAGACTTTTTCCTAAGGAGCCTTGGCCGCTGTTGTAATGACGGCGGAGGCGTGATAAGGGATTGTCCAGGCTCAGGTGACTCGGACCCTGACGTTGCTGGCTGGCCGATTCTGGGATTAGGTTGAGCCTCGACCCTGGCCTTGCTCGGCCATGTCTTACTGGAGCTGAGCGGAAAGCGTGAGACAGTATGGCACTCCGGGTCTAGGTCTGACGCGATGGAAAGGGCAGATACGACACTTGGAGCAGCAGGCTTGCTGAGTAAACGTTTTACATCCAGGCGAGACGCATGGAGCGGGCTTGCTGAACGCTCAGAGATACAGCCATCAGAGAGATAGCCGGGTAAGAGGAGATTGGGCGAGCTGGGAGACGGGTGTCGCACGTCTAGGAGTGAAGGGCGCCCCTTATGTGCCAAAGAGACGTCAAGACAGCCAGATAAACGGGGTGTCCGCGAAGCTACACCAGAGTCAGAGACAGAGCCAGTCTCGAAAGTGGGTTTGGGCGCGGAGAAGACGAGGAAGCGAGAGGCGAGTTGAGGGGCTGCTGTCGTCCGGATTTAGGGCGGAGCAGAGCATCCTGCTCATCACGCGCGCACGAAGCACCATCGGAGCGCTGTGCACTGCCCGAAGATGCAGACGCTTGCGATGACTCTGATGAAGATTGTAAATCTTGAATCGCTGAGCAAAGATAAAATGTCAATGAGGTAGTGATGGTGATAAAATGGCTCTCATACGATGCTTTCGTGCATATGGCAGAGTAGGGGATGGCGAGGGCGAGCTTGATCTGGGGACGGGGGTAAGGCAGTTTGGGAGGAGCTATATCGGGCGGAAGGGATATTGTCGGGTGTGGAGGCAGAGGGTAGTGGATGAGAAGGAGAGTTGTTGAGGGGTCGTGATGAAGATTTTTGAGATCCAGATGGGCGACGCGAGCGATAACGAAGGCTTGTTGTCGAGGACGAACGCCTGAGGCGATGCTCAAAGAGTTCCTGTTGAGATGATGCAAAAAAGGCCATGGGAGAACTAATTGCAATCGTCAGCGGAAACGGAGAGGGTTAGCGTAAGAGGGACTGGCAAACATACTGCAAAAAAAAGAGGTGCTCGTGTCTAGACGTCAACTACGTGAATAATCCAAGGACAGCCTGTGGATCAAGTGAGCTGAGATCAGACGATGTGGATAATTGTACGTACAGATATATATCTATTAAACAGCAAGTTAGGGCAGGAAAGCGCTCGATGGGGATTATTTGGAACTGAGGGGGGCTGTAGGGATTAGTTAGATGTGAGAGATAAAGTTGAAGAGGGGACGTCTTCGGGGAAGCTGCGGACTATGAAAGAGGATTGTGGAGAAATAGATCAGTCGAAACAGGATCCTGAAAGACGGCACACAGTGCGATGTTGGCTGGAAGGAAAGAGCGGAGGTCCGAAAGAGAAACCGAAAAAATGAGAGTTGGTAGGACACGTGGAGCGCGCTTGGGAAAGAATGAAGAGAAATGGAGAGAGACGGGGTCTGAGGACACCCTCGAATGCCTAAATGCGTTCGCTTCGGAGGGCAAGAACTCGTCACGCTCCGTCACCGCTTTGGCGTATCGATGGCAACGCTCCGGCCGATCAGTCACGTCACAGGCACGCTCCTCCCTCATTCACCACATGCGGCGTCACATAGACCTCGTACTCGTTTTCAAAGCCGTTAGCCCTTCGCCTTCCTCCCATTTCTCAAAGCAAGCTGCCAGAAAAGATGCTCAAGACGCCGAAGACCAGTATACCCGTCTCCTCAACACCCTTCGCAACGCCGGTCTTTATGCGGTAGGCAGGCGAGGCGAGCATCAGGGTCAACTGATCCTCCTTGTCTCCTGTTCGGGTCACCAACTCCAGCTGCTCATGCAACGTGAATGGCAAGATCTATCTTTAGTGCATAATCCATTCCTTTTTCTCAACTTGTCGTCTCTACAGCCATTCGGACGTCCTTCACGGCCTCTCAACATGTGTATCGGATATTGATCCGAGTGCCATCAGACCTGCCGAACGCCTGCGCCTCGTGTACACCTATGTTACAGCAATAACCTCAGAAGGTGGCCTTGGCATCCATCCAGACAACGATGTTTGGTCTCGCGTAGAATCCGTTATGGCCCTTCATGACCCTGAATATAACGACCGTTGGATTCGCTCGGTCACCAAAACAGTCGATATTGGCCATGACCAACTCGATTTCATTCGTAATCAGGTACGCGCTTTCCATCCCGAACCACGTGGCATATTACCCTTACGCTTGCAGTTTGGCGAGGCAGTCGCTCTTTACTTCGCTTTTCTCGCCTCCTACACCCATAACCTCATCTTTATCTCAGTCGCTGGCCTTCTAGCTCACTACCTTGGCATGCTTATTCAATCATCTACTCCTCCGTTCTCTTCCTCTGGTCTGTTGTCTTTGTTGAATATTGGCGCATACGCGAGCGCCTTATTTCTATCGCGTGGGGCTCGCTAGGCTCAGTTCGCGTCGAAAATCATCGCCAAGTTATTATATTGAGGGGCATCGTTGGTGGAAGCGCGAACTTAAGATTCTTGTTAGCGTCCCCGTCATCGTCCTCTTTGTGATCATCCTTACTGTCCTCCTCACGTCCATCTTCATATTCGAGGCCTTTGTCACCACCTTTACACCGGTCCTGGCCAAGAATACATCGTAAGCCATCGTTTTTATGTGTTTTCACATCACATCTTACATAGCTCGTTTTTCAGTCATTCGCGCCAACAGTCATTTTCGCTCTGATCATTCCTCGCTACCTCTCGATTTATCAGTCACGCGCACAAAGACTGACTCAATGGGAGAATCACAAGCATCAGTCATCCTTTGATACGTCCCTCACCATAAAAACGTTTGCCCTCTCTTCTGTCGTCGCATACCTCGGCCTCGCCCTTTCCGCTTTCGTCTATGTACCCTTTGGCGAGACTATCATGAACACCGTGCAGCAATCGATCGCCACTCGTACCATGCGCTCTCGTACCCCATCTTCTGAGTCCCAAAAGGGTGTCCATGCATTTTTTATGTCCGACACGAAAGCGGCGCGGGCCAAGCTTAGTCGTTCGCGTCTCGAGAAGGAGATGTTTGCATACACGGTCACAAACCAGGCGACCAACTTTTTCCTCGAAGTCGGCTTTCCCTTCCTCACCCGCGCATTCGACTCGGTCCGCTCGGGTAAACGTCGACCTTCCTTGTCCGGTTTAAACGTGGGAAACTCGAAGAAGAAGCGTGTCGGCTTCGAGGACGAGAAGAACGGGGCCGCGCGCGACGAACGCGAATTCCTCGAGCGCGTACGGAGGGAGGTATCCCTTCCTCAGTATGACCTCTTTGAGGACTACAACGAGATGGTCTCCCAGTTTGGCTACATCGCCCTCTGGTCAACGATTTGGCCCCTCGCGCCCTGTAAGTCTTCCGCTTCCCCTTCCACGTCTCCCCAAGAAAACAAACTGTCCGGCTGACCCCCCCACCCCCCCTTTTTTTTTTCCCTACCCACTCCGGCTTCACCAGTGATGTCCCTGCTCAACAATGTCGTCGAGTTTCCCTCAGACGCGTTCAAAATCGTCAAGCACTTCCGCCACCCGCTACCCCAGCGGACCGACACGATCGGCCCATGGCTAGACTGCCTCTCCTTCCTCACCTGGTTCTCAGCCCTGACCAACTCGGCCCTCGTATACCTCTTCCGCCCCCAAACAACAGCAACAATAAAAGAAACGTCGGCGGCGTCGGCGTCGGCGTCAGCAGCGGGACGTCTGGAGATCGAAAAGGCGGGCATGCAAGAAGTCCTCGCGCGTACACTGTTCATCGCGCTCGCTGCCAGCCACGGGTTTATTGTCTTGCGCGCGGTGGTGCGGCATGTGCTTGAGCGCGTTATATGGTACGGGAGTGCGGAGAAGAAGAGTTTGGATGCTGCTGCGCGTGAAGTCAAGGAACGGTACTTTCAGAGCATTCAAGGTGGTAGTGGTGCCGGTGGTGCTCCACTTAGCGTAAGCGCAACTGGGACTGCGAATGCCAACTCGGAAGGAACCACAACAACAACTGCCCATCTTCCTCGTCCCGGTGAGGAGGGACAGGGACCAGAAGCCCATCCAGAAGACGAGTTCTGGCAATTCGATGAAGGTCTGGACGAGATCCGGAAGGGTATCAAAGATTCATGATAGAACTGATCTAGCCATGTTGGCCATCTATTCATTTTTGTCTGGTTTTTACTGTGTGGCCCCCAACGAGGCTTTCCACACTCATCCCACTTGTCTCATGTACACGTTTGTTTGGACTGTTTGCATACTATTCATGTTGTACATATGTTTTGTGTGGCAATAGATGGATGATGATCTAAACCGGCCAAATAACGAAAGGACTAGGCAATTTAGACAGAACAATAAGAATAACGACTCTAATGAACCCCCCAAAAAAGAATAATTACAATAATTACAACAAGAGTTCATAACACAGCAAGAGCTTGAATGAGCTCAGCTAGCCGAAAACTGTTCATCACCGCCCATTCGTTCATTGTCTGGGATACGACCTAGGAAGATTCAGCCCCCCACCGCCTAGCCTTTCAGCACTACACTCGCTCGTTTTCACATTCTCAGACTCAAACACCCACCCGCCTCGTCGTTGTAGCCTTGTAGGGTTGAATCCCCGGCGGCTTAGAATACAGATCATCATCCATCACCTTGATCCGCCCACCCCGATCATCACGCGCCGACACTGGGCTCATCCACGTACATCTGGGCAAATTGACAAACTGTCCAGGCGGTGGCGTCTTCGCGGCCGAGCCCGAAAAGACGTGGCTGACGTGGCTTGCTGTTGTTTCCGACGCTGTTTTTCTGCTCCCGGTCGCCGTACCGCCACGGTGGGCGAAGTGTGCGCGTTCGTGCCAGTGGTACCAGGAACCGAGATAGAGCACACCGACCCATCCTCATTGTAGCATTCTGCCCATACCTGCCCACTTGTGTCCTGATACGTCGTAGTCTTGTTGAGCACAATGGGCGGGCCCGCCGATGTCTGTTGCTTTTGTACCTGCGTCCGCGGCGGCGGCTGTGCCAAAGCGTGCGTTTCAACAGACGGATGCGATATCTGTGCCTGAGCTTGAGATTGTTGCTGCACCACTTTCTGCGTCTGTGTTCGAGGCTGCGTTTGAATCAGGGACTGAGACTGGGCGGGCCGGGAATGAGGCTGAGACTGGATCTGGGGCCGACTGGGAATATTAGTTCGTTCGGCCGACGGGGAGCCCCTGCCTTTTCAAGTTGGGGCTGCGCCTTGGGATTACTCGATGCCCTCGAATTGTCCTGCGCCGGATATGGCTTCACGTACGCCGTCTGGGGCTGGGGTTGTGGGGCCTGTTGCACATGTTGTGACGGATGCTGGACTTGGGGTCGAGGCTGCGTTTGGAGTTGCCTTGCCACATCAGTGGCACTGATGCGCGGATTCGCCACGACAGACTGGTGTTGTGGGAATGCCGGACGCTGTTTTTCATAGGCTATCAATGTTCCAACATTAGCGGGTTGGGGACAAACGAGAGAGAAACGGCCATTACATTCACTCTGACGGGCGATGGTCTCTTCTGTCTTGCGCTCATATATTGTGTGCGCTCGGACAAACCTCTCATTCATCGATACTAGGTCAGCTGCAGACAGGGAAACGAAATCGTTAGTTCGTAAGAACCTCCTTTTTTCTTACACAAGGACAACATACCGCGCTTCCGGTCGTACTTGTCAATTAACTTGACGATCTTCATGCGATGTGACATGCAGGAGCCATAGAGTTCCTGGATCTCCTCGTTATCAAAAAGGTTATCTTTGCCGGGTCCAGAGCGTGTAGCATTGTCAATAGTAGATCAACATTGGTCGCCTGTGAAGACACGACGGCTTCCTGCTGTGTTTCGGCTGCCAGTTCGGCTGGTGTAGTTTCTGGAAAAGGTTCCTGAACACAGCCAGAAGATGAGCACGCGCAAGGGCAGACTGAGATGGAACGAGAACGCACTACATAGTTGGTCGGGAAAATTCCCGTGCGGCCGTTGTTGTCCCCGCCAGGGTTCACGACATTGATTATATCCCCTTCCTCAGATGCCAATTCGTTGTCCTTAATGCTCAATGAGCGTAGAGCGCGCACAGGCGTCATAGTGTGGACTTCCGCAGCAGAAGGTTTGAGGTTGACCAGGCTGTGGCTGGATCCTGATGTCGCATCCGTGCGAGATGTTGGGCGGGAAGAGAATATGCCGGTCTGATAGAGGGTTTCGGCGGTGGAACATTCTGGTACCAGAATTGCCTCCAAAAAGGTCATCATATAAAGGAGGGGGCGATTGGACAGCATCGACGGGATTTGGACTTGGACTGGGATCCGTGGTCGGACTGGGATCAATGGCCCAGGAATAAATCGGAGTGAAAAGCAGGGAAGCCTGAGCATCATCCTCAGCGGAGGAAAGGCTCAGAGAACGAAATTTCAGCCTCTGTGAACGGCGGTTGGATTCGGGCCCGCGGTGTGGATATAGTACTTTGGGATTGATTTTGGAGCCAAAAGTGGATTTCTCGAGGAGGTAGAAGGATTTGTGATCAGGTATAGAGGGAGCCTGGCCGTTGTGTGAGACGGTGAAAGCCCAAACAGATCTTTATAAAGGGACGCGGTAGCGGCTATGGGCACTGGAATTTGATATAGATCCTTGATAGGACTGGGTACTAGTGTCTCTTTGGAGGATTTATGGCGTAGTGCTGCCTAGAGGTAGTACCTCCCTTTTCGAAGTGCGATTTGATGGACTCGATGGAGTCATTAGTGTGTAAGAGTTGACAGGCGCAGAGACTGGTACACCAGGAGCCATAGGCGAATGTCTATTTAATGTAGTTGGTTGCTGTGCACACCGTAGTAACGATTGCTGTGCACTGTATTCAAAGTTGCACCGCAAAGTCCGCAAACCTGTCAACCTGAACACGTTCTGCAGATTCTGCACTGCCCACTCCAGTCATGATGGAAGACCGGAGACTCGTTTTCGCTTGCGTTTTCGGCGTTCAGCTAGCAATACAACTTG
>WTXL01000331.1:0-19608 GCA_022376525.1 Russula vinacea
ATTAATCACAATAGGGCTGTTCAAGCTACTTCTACCATTAATCACTATAGCTTTTATCACTAATCCCCTTAGCTATTGCACTACTGTAATGTAGTGGTGTGCCAGTAATAGACATACTGTAGCACATCAATGTATTATATGAGTTGTGTTTTTCTTCTCCTTACCACATACATAGGGTATGAACTATTTGCATCACATATATACTGTGGTTGCTTTATTATGTGCCTACACATATATGCAACTGTCTTATTACTACTGTATGGCTTTGACTATTTTTAGGTAGTATATAATGTTGACTGTGAGTCCAGATAAAAGGCTGCTGTCACACTATTATACACTTAAGCAACTAGAGTCCTGTCTTAATAAAGGATTTAAAAAAGGTTTAATCTAATATTATTGGTATAGGGCTAATATTGCAATGGTTTTATATCTATAATTTAAATAGATCTTATCTTATCTTATTATCTTATTATTAACATATTCTTTATCTTATTTTATCTTTTTATATAGATCTGAACTATTACTCTTTTTTGGCAGTTCCTATCATATTAATTACTGACATTATTATAATACCAATTAAAAACTCTTTTACATATACAGAAAGTCAAAAGTTGTCTTATAATTATAGGCAAAGTCAAAGCCCTTAATTTGGTGATAAGCAGCATGTTGTAACATCAACTGAAAATGATTTTCCTTGTAGATACAGCTCAGAGGAGAGGGCAGGGCAGGGGAAAATATGGGCAGGGGAAGGGGGGGGGGGGGGGGCAGGGACTTGAACTGGAAACCCCAACCCCAGACTGCCAGTGGCGATCCAACCGATATTGGAAAAAAAAATCTAGGGTGCCCTCCAGGTGCCTCTGGTCCCTTAAATGGGCACTTCCACCTAATGGCAGGGGTTACCTGCTCACAGGGGCCCAAGTTACCTCCCTACACTCCCAGGAGGGTAACCAGTAAGGTAACTGCAGTCACACTCCGCTTTGTGATATCCTCTATAAATGTAATCCTGGTGTGGAGAGGACCCCAGTTCCTCTTGTCCCACACCAGGTCAGTGTTATATACCCACATTATGTGTGCCTGTAATAACCAGTTCCTCTTGTCCCACACCATTCCCACACCAGTCACATTTCAATGTGACATTTGCCATAGCCTGTAACAAAAATCATCTATTTACAGCACTTTGTAAAAAGCTTGAGACTGTGCAAAAAAGTACTATGATTTGAAATCCATAACCCTAGGATGTGGTTTACTGTCCGAGATTGTCCTGTACCATTGTCCAAACATTTTCTCTGTTCGATCTCATGAAAATCACACTTCATCCACCTAAAAAAGCACCTCCAAACCATCCAATCACCCATGAATGTTCACTGTGCAAGGAAGGCAAGGAAGAAAACCTAGAAGAAGAAGAAGACAGTGATGACTTGAGCAACAACAAAGAGAACTCAGAACTTGAAGAAGACAACAACAACGACAACAAGAAGGAGGAGAAGGAGGAGGAGGATGTGGAGAGTGGTGATAGTGGTGACACTCACACCCATAGCAATAACAAAGGGCCAGAACCAACTCAGACCACATTAAAGACTTGGAAGCATGCTCCACAAAAGAAAAAAGGCAAGTTGTTATATACTTGCTTACATTTCAATCTTGCTCACCATTGTTTACAGGAAAGGCTGCATCACCTGTCATTGACCTGAAGACTCCCTTCAACTCTGCGTTCGAGTCCTTGTCTCTTTTTAGGTTGACCTAAGCCTTGGCCACATTAGCCCACACTCATTGCTCTGTATCTATGGGAACATTGACAATTGACTTGAACCGCTGGGTGAATAGAACTGGTGAGTTTATGTTTATCTTCTCTCTAGACAAGGGTGTACAATGTAAGCTTGGTGCTGATGACCTGGCCTTTTCCATAGAGCCCACAGTCTGCATGCCATGCAGGCCTGGTTCTGTTGGAGGACTGTCTCGATAGACAGTTTCCTCAAGGAATGCATGGTTCGTGAGGCCCTTGAGGGGGACCTTACGGACTATGACTACACGGATGAGGAGGATGGCAGTGGGGAGCTGGTTGGTGACAGCTGCGACACTCCTTGTGAGCTACAGACTGCCCAGCACCATGATGGGAGCACTGTCTATGCCAAGTGCCAGAAAAAGGATGCAGGACGACGCACTGGTCGAAGGTGTGGAAAGCAGGCCTATGCTGAAGCCCAGGCTTTGCAGCAGGGTCAGTGCCATCATAGTGATACCACCTTTGCCTCCCCCGAGCCCCTGAAGGATACAAGGCGATGCTCTCGTCGAAGGCACAGACAGCAGGCCTCACAGCTCCCCCAAGATGAGGATTCTGACCCCCCAACCCCTCCCTTGAGAAGTAAGGACTCGGAGAGATGGTCTGCTCGAAGGCGTGGAAAGCGTGCCCTTCAGCAAGTGGTGGGTACCCCAGAGGATGACACGGCACTGAAGCAGATTGTGAAGAAGCGACGAATGGAGTCCACAGAGGACATGTTCCAACTCGGCTTCTACATAGATTCCTGCATAGACCTCACAGTGCCAGGGTGGATCACTGCACACCCAAATGGCTTGCCTGAGAAGGTTTTCACCAAGGAGGAGCTTCTGAGGGACTACCAGATGCAATCCTTTGCTTGGAATGGAAGGTACATCTTTTATCTTATTCACCCTTGATTTTTGCTGAGGATGCACCCAGTACAACCCACCTTCTCCTTGACAGGGAGCACCACATCGTAGGTGCACTTGTGGGGAAACCTCGTGACCCAGGGTGGGGGGGTGTACATAATGATGCCCTAGCAGCCATAAAGGAGGCATCTGTCAAGCTAAAGTTTGAAGGGCAGGGGAAACCACATGAGCGTGGGTATTACCATTCAGCCCCCCATGGCATCTCATATGGAGGGGGTCAGAAGGTAGGTGATGTCACCTAACAGTGAACTTGTGCACCTGCTGACCAGCTGCACCCCTAGGGCCTGGCCACCTCCATCACTCTGACAAGCAGCTCAATGAGGTGCTAGACGAGCTTATGGAGAAGCCATCTATTCAAAGGCTATGTTCCTATGCCAGCAGTGTGTATCTCTCACCTTCACACCCTGTTTCTGTGCAGACACAACCCCTATAGGTGCCTTCAAGGTGTATGGAAGGCAGAACTATAACTATGTTCAGGAGACAGTGAAGGCCCTACAGGCTAAAGCTGAGCATGATGCCAATCCAAGGCTCAGGCCAAAGCCATATGATGGCAAGGCTGGCGTGTTCCCCTGTAGAACATTCAACTTTGGAAAGCAGACAGTCACATTGCCCCATGTTGACACCAAGAACTTGGCACAAGGTTGGTGCTCTATCACACCTCTGGGAAGGTTCAACCACAAGCAAGGTGGGCACCTGGTCCTCTGGGACTTTGGGCTGGTCATCGACTTCCCACCTGGCTCCACCATCCTCATCCCATCATCCCTTTTTGTGCACTCAAATACTCCCATCCAAGAAGAGGAGACCAGGTCTTCCATTGTCCAGTATGCAGCTGGTGGCCTCTTTTGTTAAAAACACGACTCAAAGGGCCCTTGAGTGACAGAGCACCAAGGGGACTGCAGTGGAGGGAATGAGACTGATATTAGGGGCAAAAGAGCGAAGCTACTAACCTGCAGTGGAGGGAATGAGACTGGGGGGAAAGTTCCCAATCCACTGCAGTATAAATACACAGGAGGACAATAGACAAAGAGGAAAGGACACAAACACAGTGGGAGACACAACACAGAGTGCCATGACTCAGGAAACAATGACAGAGCTTGTGGAGTGTAACACAACTTCCACAAGACTCTAGAAACAATGACAGAGCTTGTGGAGTGCAATACACAACTCCACAAGACTCTACACACTGTGGGCATTTTAAGATGTTAACTATAATTTCATTGTGATTTTATAAGAACTTAATCTAAAAAATGTCCAATATGTAAATATAAAATCCAGTATGAAGTTATTTATAATGTATTCCACAATGGGGAAACAATAGCCCCACTGGATACACTGTGATTATATTTACAATGCAGTTGCTTATTAATCCCCCATATACTTGGGGCATTCATTAACAATGGCTTCACATCATTCATGTGGATGAAAGAGCTGATAATATTTATAATACAATCCCAATTATCCCCCAGATTTTATTAGGGAGATATTCAGCACAACAACCGACATCGGAACATCTTGACTCAATTACCCTAGACAAAAAGACTTGAGACATCAAAATTTTAACACCCAACACTTAACATTGCCAGACAGGAATACAGGAGGGAAAGACAGAAACACGCCCTATTTATACAAAACTCGCATGGGGCGGGGAAAACTTGAATGGGGAATGCTCAAAAAAGTCAGGAGATGACCCAAGCTGGCTAGCATGCCGGATTCCAAGATCAAAGTAGTGCGTCATGCCCTTGCTCTTGCGGCCACGCTTACGCTGCTTTGTATTTGAGTTCAACCACACAGAAGGGGACGGAAAGCAGACCTCCACCTCGTGTTGCTCCTCTTCGTCCTCTTCATCAAGCACGAGGTTGAGCGCAGGAAGTCCATCAGAACCATCATGTTCGGATATGGGGCCCATGGAGGTATTACGAGCAAGTAAACGAAGAGCAACAGGGGGACGACGAGGTGAGCTACCTGCAACGGACAGCTGACAAGATGAAGGGCAACGGGAAGCTGGGGCTGAAGAGATTGGATGACCAGTGGCCACAGACGTCGTGGAGGGATCACGGGAGTGTATGTGTTGCCGATTGCGGGGCAGCCATGAAGGTAGGCAACCCGAACCCTTATTGAGTTCCACTAGTTACTCGATGCAGAGGAACTCGAAATAGTTGAGACCATTCGCCCACTGTGTGTGCTAGGTGACATGGCACGCCATGGCTGTGGCAGCAGCTGAGGTTCACCCCCATGCAGGTGTCCCGATCACCGAGGAATCAGAGGAAGGCGGCGACTGTAGTGGTGGCGATACTGGTGCATTCAATCCCATAATATGATTCGACACGTGCTCAATACGAGCCGAGCCATGGTTTGAGATCGAGTTTGAGCTTTGCGAGTCGGATCGCGAGCTTATGGCCACCTTGCTGCCACTCTTCCTAAATGATAACTTCCATCTGCTCGGCTTTTTCATGACAGCTGGCATTGATACGGTCACCGGAACGGGTGGCGGAGGAGGGCTCAGAAGGTACATCCAGGAATGATTGCAGAGTAGTAGCAGAGGCAGATTGTGCTTGGCAACTGAGTTCACGGGCAAGCATCTGAGATGCCGATGCGGTGAAGGGAAAAGGGGGGAGGAGACCAAAACCCAGCGGCACGATCAGAAACTGCAGAACATCGGCAAAAATTCAGAGGAGATACACAAAGGGGGAGAAGGGAGGCCAAAATATGCGTACAGCACTAGCTAATACTTGCATTGGAATCATTCTTGGGACACTTATTAGCAACTTCCTCGCACGAGGGAGAAGAACCTGTCACTGGTAACATACGCCATCACACGACATGCATCACAACACCAGGCAACGCATTTGCCTCGAGATAGCAGACTCACCAATCGATGACCTCCACAATCTGCGTTGAAAGCATTGATGGCACACGCATGCACTCAAGAAACATGAGTGAGAAGAGGAAAGGAAATGATTGTTGTGCAGCTCGCTCGTCCAGTTGTCGAAGGAATGGATTACTGCGTGGAAACTCGGAACAAAATAGGAAAGTAGATCCAATCGTAAACACAAACAGACCATAATGAACGCAAGCAGACCATCACAAAAATTCAACATTTTGATAGGCCCCCATTCGAGTGGAGCTGGTTCTCTGCGTGTGTAAATTTTATTTTTTTTGGTCCGATTTGACGTTACAGAGCTATTTTTTTTTTACCACCATGTGTCAATTCGGACGCCTTTGGCATTGAAATGGATCTCCTGTGTGAGGGCCGTGCTGTAGATGAGTTCATTTGAGAACATGGGTTGACCTGCATCGACGAGAGGCTGCCATATCGCGACATCCTCTGGGCAAGAAATCACATAGCTGTGACCTGACGGTGACGTTTGTTGCTGCTCAGTGTGTGGACGGTAGGATTCTGTCGGCGTAACTATAGGGGGACAAAACCGCAGTCCGTCGTCAGTCACGTACCGTAGTACGCCGGGATTTCGTTGAAGTTGGGAACCAGTTCACCTGCCCGCCGTGTGCCGATACGACATTCCCAAGCAGCTTATTCTGTTGCACACTGTCTGTCACATAGAATATTTTACCAGCGAATAGTTGGCCCTTGTTCTCTTTGGCACGCTTCAGCGCGTCAACAAGATTGAACTTCCATTTCTTCTCGTTGACGGGGTCTGCAAGCGTGTACTTATCGGTGGCTATGTGTGCGAGTTATGATGGAGTAAAACGAAATGAAACAGCCACGCACGGAGTAACTTTTTAGCTGCAATTGAATCGCGCACCCATCATTTTCTTATGACGGTAGGTGCCACCGACATCGCGCAGAGGAGCTTTTCAGTTCGTGCGAGCGTTTCGGCGACTAGGTGTGTGCATTCATCAGGTCTCACGCCGACCCTGGCACCCAGCTTGACCAACGCCTAGCGACAGAGACGGTTAATAAAAATTTAGGGGAAGGGGGGCAGTTAATGCTCAAGCAAAACCTTCCGCCGCACCTTTTCTTCGCCTTCGTCTAGGGTGACTTGCGTAGCCAAGATCCGCACGGACTTTTCACTGCGAGGCCTTATCATACGATCATATCATCAGCCCCCGCACCAGGGAGAAAACGAATGAAAGGAATCTACTTGCCCTGACTGGGAGTCACCCTCCTTCACCTCCGGACCCTTCCCCGCCCCACCACGCTTGCTTGATGGGATCTCCGCTGCCGACCCCTGGGAGCTTTTTCCGGCTATGTCTGTGCGCCCATCGTCATCGCTGTCCTCGAATCGATCATGATGAGAGTTCATGCGACTGAGCCGCCGCGCTTCTCCATGCGCTACACTCGTGATCGTGTTCATCAGAAGACCCACATCTCCCAGTGCAGTAGCAGGCTGCATCGACAGGCCTTCTTACACTTGCTCAAATGCTTCGCCAACAAACCGTCTTCGTCATCTCACTTTTAGGGGAGAAATTGGCCACTCGCACCTGACCGGCCTCATCTCCTTTTCAAAACTGACGACGTCCGGCATCACTTCTTCCCTCAATCGCTGTATAGCCTTGTTGGCTGCGCTGCGACGTGGTGTCCGTCTTGTTGATGGTGGCATGACGACCGAACCGAACCCGGGAAGTGGGGTTGTCGCGTGAGACTTTGAGGGCGATTTTTGTCGGGGAGGGCCCGAGACGGACTCCCGCCAAAGAGCCCGTCGTGATTGGAGCCGACTTTCTTTTTGTCGGTGACGTACATCTTCCTCGGATGTCTCCGAAGTGAGTGGGCTAAGAGGAGAGGCAGGGGGCGTGGTGGATGCAGGGGTTATGGTAAGCGATGGGAGTGAAGTGGGAGCGGAGGATTGTGAGGGAAGTGGGGTCTGAGGTCCACCGTGATGATCCAAAATCTTTCGCACCGAGGTTATTTTACCCTGAGAAAGCGCTATTTCTGCTATGAGATCCAGAAGTCCCTCAAGGATAACCTCGCGTTGAATGCTGCGCTCACCGAGATGGTTGGAGAAATCGAGGCCAGGTGGGAAAGCGACATATTTTTCGAGACCAACAGACAAAGTTTTCCATCGAATGAAGCAATCCTCTAGCCATGTGTGATTGACGACTGGGATGGACCAGTCACGCGCTTTAGTCGCTTTTCTTCCCGAGATGCTACAGGACCAGGATGAAGCCATCAAGAGGGTCATGCAGACGACGCATTAGGATGGACGTACTATGCGGCTATGAGCACGGTATTTCTCCACGACATGCTCGGCGTAAAGGTTGCGCCCATAAGCCCAATAAGCTTTATCAAGTAACGGCGTGCATCGCCAGTGTAATTCGTGACCGTGATCGCCTACATCGCATAAGCACCCTCGTTTGAATTCGACCACCAACCAGTACACGCACGTGGGCAGAAAACCCTTCGATGGATTTTTTAGGAACTGGGTAATGCAGTAACTGTGCTGTGGGTGCACCGATGGTCCCTGTAGACTCCACGTGAAACAGCCACGTAAGTGACCCGATGAGCTTTCGCCCGCTTACACCCTGTGAGTAGAATCAAGGAAGCCTCAGTTTAGTGCGACGTCAATAAAAAAAATGACGATCACCTGCACATAAAGAGGTCCCCAGCGATACCGTAAGACCAGAACGTCAAATTCGTACTCTATGTCAGTATGCTGAGCATCGTGGACCACGACGACTCCTCCAGAGCGAACAATACCAGCCTCAATGGCTTGCCGACGACCATCCGAAAGCTCGAGATCGGGGCTGAGTAATATGCGTCTACTGCCCCAGATATCCCGCGTCTCCGCCTGGCCCGGTTTCGCTTCTTGCTCTGCTGTCATAGACGCGGCCCTGTACAAAGTCTTTTTATCTTGAGACAACTTGTTCTGTGGTCGCAATAAACCATCCCCCACTTCACCCGTCTCAGGGCTTGGCTTCCCAAAAGTAAGGATCGTAGGTTCCGGCCACTCATACGCAGCCGTGGAGAGACCGCAGATGCCGAGTCGCACGGAATCGTCAAACCAGTGAGGAACGAGCACTTTGACTTGCGGATAGCGTAGCGCAGTCTGATACTCCTCCGATCCAGGACCAACGGCGAAGAGGTGTGTTACATCGCGAGTGAGTACTGCGCGCCACTGCCCCCCAAGCGTCGTGATTCCAGCAGATAGTACTTCAACATCGGACGGCACAAGCTAAAAAAAGTGACGGTGAAGCGCACACGAAGGAACTGCGGGGAGAGCCGTACATCGGTCACGCACGCCACAACACCCGAGAACAGCATTGCAGGGTCAGGGGAGAAGTGCTGTGCCCTGGAATAGCAATCAAACATAGTACTTGAAAGCAAGTTCGTCCACACACAGCTGAAGTCTTCCCAGGAAAAAGGATCGGTCGACCCAGAAATCCTGTAACGGTTAGCACATACGCATAGTTCCGAGCTCAGGGAAGACGTACTGTGACCGTAACTGACCCTTCCTTCGCACCGTCTTGCCCTTCATAGTCAAGTGAGAGCGTGATTATATGCGTCGCTTCCCCCAAAGGTGCAGGCTGCGCGCCGTTACGCTCCAAGAGGAGGGTGAGATCAGCCTTCCGTTTGTCTGAAAGGGTGGAAGTGCAGAAGAACCTGACACCGTCAAACAAGGACATCCCGTTGGTACCAAGTTTTAAGGTCAGCGGATTGAAGATACTTCCCGTCAAGCTTTCCGTGTAGGATGGTGAGGCGAGTTACCGTACGCGTCGATATACGCGCCGTGCCACAGCAATTAAAGTTCGAGGACAGTCGACAGGACAAAAGAACAGGATAATGGGCCATTCTTATGACGGGGCGAGGGGCGAGGCTCGCTTCTAAACCGCCTGTGGGATCCGAACTGCGAACTCGGAGGTATCCGGATCGGAGAGGACATTTAGGCGGAAACCGGGTGTCCGTCCATCCGGTTCTCCGTCCGTCCGTCCGTCCGTCCGTCCGGTTTTGTCTAGTCAATGTAGTTAGCAGATTTCTGTAATCAGATGCATTTTTATTGTATAGACAGCTGTTCTACTAAGTGAAGCAGCCATAGAACTAGATGAGTGGTGAGCGCTAGCACTGAGCCATGTGGGTCTGTCAACCATCAACTCACTCCGGGAAGGACCCACTGGCACCATCAGACCCACACTCCTTTTGTCTTCGATCAAGAAGCACCTTGTGCTGGGTGGTGGGCAGCCCATAGCTCAGTTTACGGTTATCAATCGATAACAGGGCCCTCCACCCTCTTGCGCCTGACACAGCCTCATGATCAGTGAGTCAGCCTCGCCAATGGGCGCTTGAGCCTTGAGCACACCCGATCGATTGCACTGCCCGGATTCTCGGAAACCTCGGATAATATATTCCAATTATTACAAACACCCATGTAACATACGTGTACGGACCCTGAGATCCAGTAGGAATCCCATGTTTTGCGTACGATTTCTATCTATTTAGTTAGTTTGAGTCGCTCGGAATCGTTCTCAATGAAAAGGTTGATTATAGCATACAAATTGTCGATTGAGACCATTTTCATGTAATTTTCATCTATTGTGTCGCAAGGAATAGATATAAATCGACGATGTTTCAACCCCAGCCAGAAATCAGGTGAATCGGAACGAATCAGAACGAATCAGATCAAACGGGATCGGACATTAGATTAGAATAGAAAATGGAACCTGTGCTTAGATCTGAAATCTAACGAAAATTGTCTCATCTAATCCGAATCTAATCTCATCTAATCCGATTCGATTGCGCTTAGTCGTTATCTAATCCTATCGAATTACATTTGTTTTATGCTACTGATATTGCATTCGATGGGATTCGATTGGGATCGAACGATTCAAGTTACAAACTATCTTATCTAATAGTACTCGATCACAACATCTAACAACAAACCGGAGTCACCTGGATAGCTGTGGGCGCACGCACAGATGTTGGAGTGGACGAGGAGAGTTGGGAAAATGAAATGGAATGAATTTCTGCTGGGAATAGCAGTGTGAGATCAAAATAAGGGACGATAGGGAGGTCTCGTACCACCGCACCCGGCGCACCAATGCAGCGACTACTTGCTGCCACCAGCGATTACCCTTTTGTACGGGGGGCTCTTTTTCTGTGAAGCGTTTGCCTATGGACAGGAAGTTCAGGAATCAGGACTCGGAAGAATTCGATTGGTTGTATGACTCACTTTTTGTCCGGCCTTCACTCGAATTCAGGGAACACCTCAATAACATCGTACCCACCCATGCCCTTAGGCACGTGATTACAATAAGGTGCCGCTGTGGGAGAGGGAGATGATACACGCACATAGCCACCATGGATGCGCGTCAGGTTGAATGGCGCGCTTTTGAGCGCATGGGCATATACGAAGCGTGCCATGTCTGAAAGGCCGTGAGGTGGTAGAGGACCGGAGAAAATAGGGCTTTTGAATCAAGAAAGGACGTGACAGCGAGATACAAAAATATAAAACCTGTGTAGTCATGCCTTGAGTCGTGCAGCTGAGACAATGCAGTGCAGGGTCGCGCACCTTAGAGAAAAAGAGAACCAGACCCCATTTTGTATTTTTTTGGGGGGATCGCCGTCCTTATAATGGGGTTACGATTTAGGAAATCGATGTTCCAAAAACCGGTGATGCGCCATGGCACGCGTGGAAGTGGACACTGATTTGTCACGCGGTGGAGAAGCGGCCCGGGAGACCCTGGCTCGTGGGCACCAAACCGCTCCTAGTTAGCACGACCGCGCGCTCCCTCAAACGACACAACACACCTCAAAACACCTCAAGAATATCGAGCAAGAGTCGTACGAGGCAACCCCCGGGAATCAAGACGCAATAGCAGCCCAGTCCCTCAGTATCCCCTAAAACGCTCTAGCACGACTCTGACTCACACAGCACAAGCGGACACCTCGGAGGACCTCAAAACGCGAACAAAGCACGCCCCCAATGGGGTTTAGTGCTTCCATGTCACCCCACAGCGCAGGACAGTGCAGGCCATCAAGAGTCAGGCTACAAGGCCCAGAGGGGAGCGTGCGAGGAGGCGCGCAGAGACCGGGCGACATAGGAGATGGTAGGACCACCCCAAAAGCACATGAACACAGGGTAGGATACGTAGCACGCATGGACCAGTAGACACAGTGTATTAGATTGTATGTAGGTAGTTTTCAGTCTGAATTCCAGTGGAGGGCCGTGTTCCTCAACTTGGAGTTCTCCCTGTTTCCAGCTGCTTCCCCCTTGTTTGAATTGTTTCCCTTCCTTTCGTTTCCTATCCATTTCCTCAGTACCCCAGGTAGTATTAGGCCATACCTCCGGCCCCCAGAGGAGCTCCCGAGTGAGCTACGACGGAGTATTGCGTGAGGCAAGACCGGAGGCCTGAGGACCGGCAGAGATGCGGTTCCAGGCCCTGCGATAAAGTTGAATTGAATTCCGAGGGACGGAATCTGGCCCCGCGATGCAGTTGAATTCCGATTTCCGTCAACAAGATCTCGGAATATATGTCATTGATTCAATGCATCGTTCAAGGCATCGTTTTTATTTGTTATCATTAGATTTACTTAATAACATCTAATCGATCTAATAAATCTACTTTATACATATGACATTCGTTCCAATTCGTTCCATTCACCTGATTTCTGGCTGGGTTTCAACTGCTATTGATTTGGTAGGTTTCCTTAGATCACGCGTTCTTTTGTTGTAATCCATACAAATAGATTGATTCTATTTAAGATGATTACAGGTAACTACTGTATCTATTCCTGTCGATTCAATCAGACCCTGGTTCTCCAAATCCAAAAGGAAAGCATACAAAGGCAAGGCGCCCTAGGTGGCCAACAAATCAAGAGAAGACCGTGAATGGTGTGAGAGGGCGAACAAAGCCAATGAAAGGTGTGCAAACCCCTTGAGTGTGACTGTGTGAGGCAAAACCAAGGTCAAGCGCGAAGATGGGTTCGTGAAAGCGAGATGAGTCCATGAAAGCAGGCTTGAGTCCAATAGCGAGCATGGGTCCAAAAGTCACCCATTCGTGCATGCAAGGGAGCGCATCGTTAAGGAAAAGTTCCACGATATCGTCATCGACTTCTGGATCTGTTCAATCAGCTCGGTGCATTTTTGGGTGGCCAGCTCGAGCATGGAAGCGGGAACTCATGGATTCAATAATGTGATGCTATTAGGGTTATCACATTGGTTGGGCGTTTTGAACCAGACAAGGGTGATAGTCAACTCACCCTTCTGCCTTTGTTATAGATGGCCTTCCAACGGACAGATCAACGACGCCCTCAAGCTGATCCTCTACGCCAATGGGTACCTGAACAGCAGCAGCAGACATACGAAGCTTGGTACAAATCTGGTTGATCACCCGCCATGGGTTCGTGTCAGGTCTGAAAGACAGCTGTAAGAGGAAACCTGGGATTGCTTAGGAAAGTCAACGTACCTATCCATCTTGTTAATGAATGATAACCGAGGGACGTTATACCTCCGCATTTGCCGGTGTGATTGTTTGCTGTGCGTACGTGCGTGAGGTCCAGTGTGGGTGTGGGGATCCAGGCATGGGCAGAGGGTCACTGCCATGTACGAAGGCATGGGAGCCCGCGTGCGACGCATTCACCATGCAGAAAAAAAGAAGAAAAAAATGTCATCAGTGAGAAAAAAGCAATATGTTGCGATTACTTACTTACAGGGCAAAGGCTGGTGTGTTGGGCATGAACATAGGTGTTGGATGAGACGGGCGAGGGTGAGGTGACAGTGTGAGAATGAGGAAGAGGGGATGGGGTGAGAACGAGGAAGGGAAGTCCTCTGCTCGCTGGGCGACTTGACCGGTGGAGTGCGGTCCGGGAAGCCAGTGGAGTGGCACGCGGAGGACCCACTGACCAATGACACCACTTCTACTATCGACCGGCACCCTCTCCAACAGCTTGGAATGCTCCAAAACTCTGCAAGAATATCGAGCAAGGGTTTTTCTACGCAACCCCAGAGGGTCATGACTCAGCAGATCCGGAATCCTCTCAATATCACCCAAAGCTACGAGCTCGACTCAAGCCCCTCTCAGCACGCACAGCATTGAGATCTTCGGACAGCGAACGCAGGATCACCCCAAAAGTAAAGGACATGAAATAGTTTACATAGCACATAGTATATTAATTTAGAATATACCTAGTTACAGACTCAATTAAGATCTTTGAGTGCACCAGGTTTCAGGTATTCGAATTGCGTGATTTGGTCGAGTGTGTTGCTTCCTGTTGAAGCCATTGTAAAGTCACCTCTACTCTATAGGAAAATGTCTCATGTCAAGTAAAAATTCGGAGTAAACGAGATGTAACAGTATTATGCATAGAATTGCGACAGCCGATGGTAATCGACATCGCCGGATTACAACATACACAACTACAAATAGATCAAACTCGTACGTAAAACATCACTTCCTACTGGGAGGCTGAGATGCGAGACATACGCCTCGCTTCGCACGTTCTTGGATTGTAACTCGTACAGTAAATGTGGCAGTGCCTGTATACGAAGAGACAGCTAGGAGAAACCCATCACTCGGAAATAGAAATCAAAAGAAAGGACCTATAATTCCCATCAACAGAGAAAGGAGGGCAACGATCGAGCGAGGAAGCAACTACCCATTATGCTCCGAAAAGGCTCGACATTGCCTTCTAATCAGCTGCTGAACACCTAGATGCTTAGTGCTAGTGCCAATGTAAAGGACGAACCAGGAATGCCTGTTGTGCCACCGAAAAGGATCTACCGTAATGTCTGTACGAGTCAGCCTGTGTAAGCGTCTACCAGGGTGCCATTGTCGCCATTTTCTGAATTTAAATGTGCCCGAAGATCACGGCTATGGCCTAGACGCTCTAAGATTCTCAAGCTCAACAGGGCAGCGCAAAAATAGATTGGAATGCTCAACGTTCAGTTTCTTGACTTCATTGTTGGACACAGGTCGCATGTACGACAACCCTGAGGCGCTGTACCCAGGCCGCTGAGTCAGCTCTGACTCCGAACAACATATAACATACAAGGACGGCGGAGAGAGGTTGTGCCATCACGACACCTGCGGCTTGTGTAGTCACCAGAGTAGTAAGGATGCTAGGCGAAGGAGAAAATCATACCAAGATCACTACCGAGACAACATCCAATGTCACTGGGATTGCAACGGATTACCGCCTGTGGGCCGTTTGCTCTTATCCCTATAACTGTCAGAATATCATCTTGAGGAATCGCACCGGGCGATTCTCACCATGTGCCAAGGACTGTCGCAGCACGAGTGCTTTGTCAGAGAGGAAATGATGTACCTTGGAGACGGTCAATCCACTGTGAGAGAACGCGTGGTCTCGACATCAGTAGATGTAGCTGAATATCCAGTAATCAGTAAAATGAAATGGCATATATGAGCTCCCACCTTGTTGTTGAGGTCTTTGAATATCCAACAGTTCAGCGTCTTCAAGGATCAGAAGGGGCAATTCCGACGGGCAAACCCATAATGCGATCTTCATCCGGAAATTTATGGGGTGTATATGACGAACCATCCGCAAAATCCTTTCGGGAGCTTGCTTCGACCGAGGTCCCCCATCACAACCTTTTGCGTGACAACTCGGCTGACTTTGACGGAAGGCACCTACGAAACGTTGGATTAGCTATTTATGTTAGACTCGAGAATGCGCCGCTCACTTTTTGCATACAAGACCTAACTACTCCACCTCTTCTTCTACGATGGAGTAAGACGAAAGAGTTCGTAGACGGCTGAAGTCCACGACTTCATCTGCTTTTCTGTATTTCTGGTCAGTGCCAATAATATTAGATGCCGTCAGGACTTACGGGGACATCTTCGTTGGAAGGTGTAGCCGTCTTGAACGTTTTTCGAACTTGCGCTCTTGTTGCAGGATCGTTGACGTGTGGTGGGGAAGGAGCAGTTGAACGCAAAGCCATCGACATCTGCTGATGAGCGCGGAGCTCGCACGTCAAATCTCTTGTTGGCCTATGGAATGCAGAGTGTCAATAACTGGAACTTACAAACCGACGGACCCCACGTTGTTGAGAGAGATGGCCGACAACGGTCTTTATGACCGTCGCTTTCAGAATCCGTTCATCCACAAATTATGACAGGTCCAACAGTGCTCGAGACATCATCAGCACAAATCGAGAGTTGGGGACGGCGGAGGCTAGCAAGGAGATTAGTAAAGGCCTGGTATTGTTGTACATACCAACTGACATCGTACAACCTCGCGCCCATGATGGCAAAAGAGGCTGGGAATGGCCACGAAGATATTGGTGAAGGTGCGGTCGTGATGTCGATGATTGTGCGTACCAAATATGCAACATTAGTTGTATCATGTGGTGCGACGTCGAAGATGAGCATTCCTACACTCTTGCCCTGACACTTCCTCTCAAGGAAGCGGTGTGACCCGGACGTCAACACGAACAGGGTGTCCCTCTGCTCGGGCACCAGCTACGCTCTGTAGCGTGCCTATGGCTTCCGTACAGGCGACAGCTACGTCGGTGGAGCGAACCACTGGCGCACTGCGCATATGTGCCTACAGAGGGTGGCAGCAGAGGAGGATCTCGAAGAGAGGGAAATGCTAAAGCGAAGTCATTAATTGATGAATGCGTGGTCACTGACGTCAATGATTGTACTACCAAGCATGTTGTCGGGCTATTGCAACCTCGCGGTGCGTCTTCCCACACTGGCACATACGGTCCACGGCGGGAAACCAACGACGAATAACAGTGGGCTGCTTCCCGGGAAGCAATATTACCTGGCCGGCGTTACAGGAACCTCCTGAGAGAGAGAGTTTTCCCAATCCAGTACCACGTCAAGTCGTTGTCCCGTCCCGCTTCACGTAGTGTCGCATGAGATCCATAGCACAAAACATGAGGGAGGCCGATAAAGAGATGTCGAAAGCGAGCCTGAAAGACGGAAAAAAACCAAAGGAATCGAGTTCGAGTTCTTGGGAACTTGGGAGGTGACGGATGGACTGATGGAGGTAATGGCAGATACAAAAAAATTGCGGAACGTGAGCATGCACGTGTGCCTCAAGCGCAAATGACCCTGTAGGTGTGATTCACGGGTCATAAATTTAGGCTGATAAAAAAATCTGCATTCGTGAACCTCGGGCTGCGCACATATGGCGGGCACTATAAACTGCATGGGCCTTGTTCGTAATAAAGTACTGTCGAAAACTAACTATGCATGCACCGACCTCTCTCGGATCTCCCTCTCCCTTCTGCTTTGCGTGGTGATGGTCGACGCTCGAGTTACCCAACTTGGTTCGCTGTTGCTGCGAATTGAGAGGATCTGATCGTGGTTCAGTGGGTATTCCGAGCCCTTCGAGACCTCTCCCACTGATTATTTCCACCCAGCATCCAGTATTGATACGTATTAGCAGACGAGTTAAGGTGGACATAAAGATGTCCCGTCACGGCTTGAGGAACAATGGGCGGCGATGGAATGTTTGTATCGGACTTCCCAAAGTACCAGGTAGTGTCGCCGCTTCCGGAGTTGGAAGCAAATGACCGCTGGCGCACCTGATACCCGACAGAGGCGCCCACAGGGTATGCGTCCACAGTTACTCCACCGTCAGGGCACGACGATGCTGATACAGGCCGAGTCTGTGACTGAGGCATGGATGCGCTAGTATATTAACGAAAGAGATGAGCATGCAAGTAGCGAGACGAAGCACAGCATTATCTCACCCTCGTGACTGTACTCCTGTCAGCTTCGCGATGCCAACAAGAGCAGGTATGACGCCTTGCTTTTCTTGAGGAGAAATGGCCAACGTATCGAGTTGGGCATTCAAAATCCGGCAGAGGTCATCATCACCAAAGCTTCCTGCAATCAGACTAGTTACAGCACGAGCAATGACATGCAACGACGGGATGATGTGTGCGTTGCAATATGGTCACGATTGACTCGGTTATCATATCGCAGCGTTGGAGGAGGATGTAGAACGAGCAAGATCGTCGATGGGCCTCTAATATAGTGATGACTTGATTGGGTGCAGCACTGATCGTTGGGTACACGAGACTCACTCTAGAGCCTTCGTGAAGTTTGTGAGCCTACCGTCGTTCTCCAGATTATAACGCCTCATTGGGAACCTCTTCCGGAGAATCGTCTGATTAGAATGCATGTCAGTGCCAACATCGAGATGGAGAAAAAGGCGGTAACCTTCAAAGCCTTTGGACACATGTCACTGCAATCGAGTTGCACCGAGAAGCCGTCATTGTCGTCGCTGGAGGGGTCCTTTGCGATTAGGGACATGTTCAATGGCGATGTGACAAAGAGAGGAACCAATTTGTCGCAATGGGGGGATGAAACAACTTCCTCTGGTCAGTAAAAGCTCACGACATTCACAACTGCACGGCTTCACACAGTACGGCAAAGTACAGAAACACACGCACCATTGTTTCCATTTCTGGCTGTTCCAGGCACTCTAAAGTGTGGATAACTGAACTAGACGTCGAACCTATGAATCTATCTGAACCCTTGAACAATGGGCCCTGACAAGCCTGACAATGTGCTATGGACTGTAACAAGGTGATAGACAGAGTCATAACTTCAAGTTCTCCAGTTGGTAGGCCAGGGCCCAGGGTAACTTGAAACCGGAGACTATCGCATAGGGTGGATGGATCGTACTCCCGTGTTCAGGTACATCTGTGTGTTAAATGTGTAAACAGCATTTTGCCATGCCGAGAAGTGTACGCACGCACGTGAACATCAACAGAAGCCCTCAATGATATTGGCCTATGGTTCTGGAGCACTGTGAGGATAAAAAATTGAGACCATACAGTCACCGCATAGTGGCAGTGAAGTTAACTGACATTTCAAGGGCAAGTGTGTGTGAGGAAAGGCTAGTACTCTGCTGACTTTATTTCCTTTCTTAGTTGTGTTCTACTGTAGGCCAGTGGTTCTTCACTCCTGCTTACTAGATACCTTCTACTTTAGGAAGTAGCCCCTGTCTAGGATAGGGTAGTAGCCACTGTACCCCTCCTCACTCCCTTAACTTGACCTCTTTGTCCTGCCCCATATTAACTCTGCATAAGATTAGTATGTGAGAGTCTTTGTGCCCTTTGAGCTGGTCTCACCCATGGTGAGGAGCAAGTGTATCCATTTTCTGCCTTCCTGGGCACTCCCTTGAATAAAGGGCTGTCCCCTCTCCCCTCACAGCTCTCAGATAGAGCTCAGTCACTTTCAACCCAGTTCCCTGGTTCCATACGACCCTGCTTATGACAGTGTGATTGGGCCGTTTGGATGTCGGGAGACTCGAGGAGTCGAAAAGTAGGGCTGTCAACCTCGAAAGGGGGCAAAAAGATGAGGCAAATATTTAGAAGAGGGCAGGGATCGCTGGTGGTGCCATGACATAGCCGTTACTTGCCACCCTTGCTCGTTCAAGATTTGACGGCTGGCCTTGAGGTGGCAGGGAGGTTCAATAGACAGAGAAATTTCAAGGATACAAAGAGGGCATGGACGGCACGATGACATTTCCAGTGTAGATTGGCGCGAAAAGTTTTGACACGCAATCATGGGAGACAGAGAATATGTCAGAAATGGCAGGAACGGGAAGAATGGGCGGGGCGATGTGGGTATACTGTACAAAAAATTTACGGGCCAGGCCGGTACTAGATCAGGGCGGGGAAGAGGGTCAAACAAGGCATGAAGAGTAAGACTAGGGGCAATCTTAAGGAAAAGAAAAGCAAGAATAAAGGATTGTGTCGAACCTTATTGGAAGTCGAGAAGAGGAAATGGGAGGGTGCGTTAACGCGTTGACTCTCACGTGATGGCATTAAGCTGGGCTTTCAAGGGAAGGCCACTCATGTGCAAGGGAGTATGCCGTCGGCATCGCCAAGTTAGCAATCCAGCACTTCTGGAGATGCTTCGCTTCGCTCTAGCATCACTCGGCGATTGCACAATCGAGTGAAGGGGTTTGTTTCAGACAGAATTATTTACAATATGTACAGTAGCTGTTTTCTTTACAGGTTATATTGGACCGAGTCATGACAAAAATTCAAA
>WTXL01000332.1:0-19534 GCA_022376525.1 Russula vinacea
TTGATGCCCGTCGATCAGAATCTGCGCAGTATCATTGCTCGGATGGGTATTCTCATTTACCTGGACGTTACTTTCAAGCTCTTCGTTAGCATCCTCCCGTTATCTATATGGTTTGAACGGTATCGGCGCCGGCTAGATGACATGTATGCAAGGCTGGAAGCTTATCAGAATCAGTTCAGGGTAATTCTCAATATTTGCATGTTCCACCAGTAATTTACTAACTACATTCAGTCCTTGCAGTCGAATCCGGCGGGGCCTGCTTTTTTACCCGATGTTCGGTATAGTTTTCCCGATCGCCGCCAACGCAATCCCGGCGAATCTGGACTTTGGTGTGGCGCAAGGTGGTGTGCAAGCTATACCCGAGGAGAACACCAGTGGCAGGTCGAACAAGCCAATAATCGATTTCGATGACGACGATGCTGAGGGTCGCGCAAGACGGCCCGGCCCGACATCAAATCACCCATCCCAACGCCGTTTCGGCTTTCTCCCTCACCTCATTATCGAACCCAGCCCTCCTCCTGCAGTCCCGGCACCCTCCCCCCGGCCCCTCCTCCCAGTTCCCTCTCCCGGTTCCCCTCCTCCTGGTTCCCCTCCTTCCGGTGTCCCTCCCAATTCCACTCCTCCCCTCCCACTCCCCCTAGTTCCCCTCCTCCCTCCGACTTGCATCCAACCCCCTTCTTTCCCCTCTCTCCCGCTCCTCTTCCATTGCTGCGGTATACGGCTTACCCTCTTCTGAGGGTTACCCTTCTCCTTTCTTTCCCGCAAGCCTTCTCCTGCCCCATCCAGTCATACAACAAACACGCCGTTTCACTCCCCTCCCCTTCCCCCCAAAAGAGCGTCCGGAGGAAGCCACGCAGCTCAATGAAGTTGTTTAATCGCTCCCCGCACACCTCCTCTTGTTCTGTCGGTCGTGACAGCCACGCCTTTTATCGCCCCACCTCCTGCCAGACCTCTTCTGCCGACACTGCCCATCAATATCTGTTGTGTCCTCGCTTCTTACCGAAGTTACCGTTCGTCTGTCCTGCATGGGTTGGAAAGCGGGAATGCTTCAGTTTCCTCCCCTCCCACCCATCAACGTCCAGAAGAAGCCACGCTCACCAATCCTCTTTAATCGCATCAGAATTTCCCTTCTTCCTATTCAGTGGTGTGACAATCACGCGGTTTCAGCAGTTCCCTTGTCAATTTCTCCTTTCGACATCATCTCAGTCCTCTTCTCCCCTACTTACTATCAGCCGGAGGAAGCCCTTTCTCTAATTACTTGAATCCCGTCAACTTTGTCTCCACATATCGTTGGTCTCCCGTTTTCCTTGACACGGAACAGAAAGGGTTTACATGCTTCCATTTCAGGTTATCATCCATTGTTGCGATTTGCTTTTCTGGCAGACGCCTGCTGATGTCATGCGCTTCACTCGCCATTTTGGGCCCTCGGCTCCCACGCCCTTATTATCTTACCGGACGATAGATATACCGCCTTCATCTTACCTATGGATGGTTTTGATGACCTTCTCTGCGGAAATAACGAAGCCGATTGGACTGTGTCGTCAGGCCGAAGTTGCGTCGATTATCGTAGATATTGATATAACATGACGACACATGTAGCTAGCCAAAGGAGCTGTAGACTTGCTTCAACTATCTTTGAGATGTTAATCTCCATCGCACGAGAATTTACGTCATAGTTTCGGGTCAAATAGAATAGGAGACACCATTCAGACATGCACGCGAGACCGCGTCGACCTTGTGCTTGTTCGCTTCAAGTTCGCCGCCACCGATTCATCAACGCGGAAGGAAAGCACTCACTAACAAAGAATTGTCAAGAACCAACAGGTCATTCAGAACACCAAGCGGATAATAATAAGATAAGATAACACATCAAGGACATTACGGCAAGACACGGATGGTTTCCTGGCCCCTTTCCTCTATCGTATGTGGGAAGGACGGATATATTTACGGGGTTAAGCCCCAAGAATCCGTTTGTTGAGCCGCCTGTACATTTCGTGTTGAATCATAAACACACTGGCACCAAACCAATACGGGATCCCATTCCGCAGGAGGCTTCCTTCGAAGCTGTGCTGTCTCTAAGGCCTGAACAGAAGTGCCAGTCAGACATCACTAATGCGCCATAAAGGGATTTAGACGAACCTCGCTCTCCCTGCACCGGCCTGCCCAGTCGAAGAGTTGGCAGGATTTCATCCTCCCTGACGGCTCGCCTGCCTTTTGTTCTGGAACCTGAGAGCAAACCCGATAATTCAAAAACTATATGAAGTGTAAACAGGGAATGCGCCAACCAAACTTGCACACTTCGAGCAGATATGTCCAGCTCCCTCGCCAGTTGCTGACGCTCTTCTGTAGACGGGTATACGGTACGGGCGTACATCCTATTGAGCGCTTCTAATTGGCGGGCATCTGGACGATTGCGCCCCTCAATTGTTGGCTCTTGGGTTCGGGGAGGCACATCATAGGGCACAGGTGACGGGGCCGTAGGAGCACGGGCATAGGGAAGTGGTCTGCTGCTTCCATACATTGGATCGGTGTAGTCCAAAAAAACGTTACTCATTGCCATCGACAGTTGAGGTGTATTGGCTGCTGCAGTCCCTCTATGCACCTCGAGTACGTGTGTAATCCCCTCATGTCCAAATGCCAGCGAGATTTGGTGCGCCGTTTCGCCCTCGCTATTTACTGCATGTACGTCCGCGCCGCGTTCAAGTAACAGTTTCACGATCCCGAGGTGTCCATTGCCTGCCGAAAGGTGTAACGGAGTCCAAAAGTCCTGGTTCCTTGCGTTCACGTTTGCGCCGTGATCGATGAGCTCCCGCGAGACTTCGAGGTGACCGAATCGTGATGCTAAGTGCAGCGGGATGCACCGCCACGTATCATATGGATCCACCTCTGCGCCCCGTTCAATAAGCAAGCTTATAACCTCGAGGCTCCCCTTGGCCGCTGCTACATGAAGTGGTGTCACGAGTTGTGAGTTTCGGGAATTGACATCTGATCCCTGTTCAAGCAACGACTTTACAATTTGAATATCCCCCTCTTTTGAGGCGGCGAGTAACGATGAGTTTTCCTCGTCTTTTCCATCTTCGTCAGCGTCGTATTGAGCTGCATCTAACGTAGTCGAGCGTATCTTGTTTCGAACATTGGCATCTGCTTCGTACTCGGCGATGAACTTTGCAATCTCGGCTTGGCCATTCTCTGATGCCAATTCGGCGGCCGTTTTATCGGCGCTGTTGAGCACGTTAACATGGGCGCCACGCTGAAGCAACAGCTTTACGACTCCGAGGTGCCCATGTCGCGATGCGGCGTGTAACGGAGTCCATCCATTGCTATTGATGGTATGCAGAATCGCCCCGTGGTCGATTAGAAGACGGGCAATCTCGACTTGCCCATGGCTTGCTGCTAGGAAAAGTGGTATTTCTTGCTCGCCATTAAACACATTGACCCTTAGGCCACGCTCGACAAGCAACTCGGCAATCTTGAGGTGGCCGTTGGCTGAAGCTAGATGTAAAGGACTCCACAAATCGTCTTTCTGAATAATCCCATCAACGCCACGGTCTAGCAGCAGACGCGCCATGTCAAGATGTCCATGTCGTGACGCGAGGTGTAACGGAGCCCAACCCTCGTTGTCTTGCGCGTTCACGTCGGCCCCTCGATCGGTGAGGACGCGCCCGACCTCCACATTTCCCTTGCTCGATGCCAAGGCCAACGGGGTCATTTGAGTCTCGTTCCGAATATCGACAGGAATGCCAGCGTCGACTAACATCCGCACAACGTCGAGGTGCCCATTTTGCGATGCGATGTGTAGTGGATTCCAACCCTTGTTGTCCCTAGCGTGAATATCTGCGCCATGTTCAATTAGGAAACGCGCAACGTCGAGTTTGCCGTTGCTGGAAGCCAGGTACAATGACGTCTCTTCGCTTCTGTTCCGGACGTCGACATCGATGCCACACTCTAGCAAGAACTTCGCGATGTGAAGATGTCCGAAATACGATGTTGTGTGGATTGCAGTCCAGCCTTTCTTATCCCGGGAAGACACGGCCGCGCCATGCTCGACCAAGAAGCGCGCGATGTCAAGGTACCCATGCTCTGCGGCGCGGTCCAAGGGAGTCTCTTCTTTGTCATTCCGACTGTCAACATTTGCACCTCGCTTGACCAGTAACGTTGCAATGTCGAGGTGCCCACAGGCTGAGGCGAAATGCACTGGTGTCCAGCGGTCGAATGCGTGTGCGTTCACATCAGCGCCGTTGTCAATCAAGAGCCATGCCAGGTGAAGGTGTCCACATCGTGACGCGAGGTGCAGAGGAGTCCAATATTGTGCCCCGTGTTCGTTCGCATCAGAGCCGTATTCCAGCAAAAGCCGTGCGATGTCAATGTGTCCAAATCGTGATGCCGTGTGTAATGGAATGAAGCCATTCTCGTCCCGGGAATTCACGTCTGAGCCTCGATCTATAAGGAAACGTGAAATGTCCAGCCTCCCATTGCCACAGGCCACGTGCAACGGCGTCCACTGATGCATATTTCGAACTTCGAGACTTGCGCCAGATTCCAGTAACAAGTCCACAATGTCTCGATACCCACTTCGTGCTGCTGCATGCAGCGGGGTCCAGCCTTCATCGTCGGTAACAGTCACGTCCGCACCACAATTTACGAGGAGACGCGCAATTTCGAGCGATGATTGTGTCATGATGAGCTGTCCACTCTGTGATATCCTGTGAAGCGGAGCCCTGCCACGATTGTCACGAGAGTTAGGATCCGCGCCGTTTTTAAGGAGCAGCGATACCACCTCCAAATGTCCCTTGACCGAGGCTGCATGCAACGGGGTTACCTGAGATCCACCTCTGATATTGACATCCGGTGAATTGGCAACGAGGTGCTCCACGACCCCACGGAAACCGGACAGACAGGCATAATAAAGTGGTACAGCCTCAGGGCGCGTTGGGTGTATCTCGGACTTGGGCACTAGCCAATGGCGGTCGATGTCGTATAGCCAGATCCATGCCGAAAAATGTGGCTTCGCAGGATCAAACAGATGCTCCATGGCCTCCTGAATGCGCAATGATACGTTCCTAAACTGGGCATGGCCGACCCAGTGCTGAGCAGCATACGGAGTGAAGGGAGAGTGGCTTGAGGTATTTCTGTCGATTTTGTCATCGAGTTGGAGGAGGACACTGAGGCAAGCTTGTGCAAGGATAGTATGCGCAGGCTCGGGGAGAATGTGATAGTATGAAAGACGTTCTTCAGCCATCGCGAGTCGCTCCGATGTCAAGAACTCGTTGACCGAGAAGTGCGAGAATTGTACAACTTGGCTGCCTTCCCAATCGACGATGGCAACGAGACTGGAGCATGCGGACAACACAGCTTCTATTGCATCCAGTGGCCGCAAATTTTCGTTAAATGTAGGGAGTACTGCGTCGAACTGAACTGCAAGAATCTCCGCGAGTTCTTCGACGCGAAGAGGGCGAATGGACACCGTGAGACACCGGAACAGTCGTTGTGCATATTTTCGTTTCTCCGGATTGATGCCCAGTAGAGTACGGGTATATGTTTCGTCCAACGTCTTCGGCAGGTCGTTCAACACACTACGAATACTTGCAGGAAAACTGCGACTGAGCCTGTCAAGCTGGCAGACAACCCACCGAAACCTACAAGATCATGTAAGCGTCCATTGTGAAACCTAAGATGAGAGACGAGGTATGAGACGACTTACATGCCATCCGCTCTGTCGGACAGAGTATCGATGACAAGTTGTTTGTCCTCTTCTTTCCATCTCCGCATGCTCCGGTCCGAATAGACAACAGACTTGATGTACTTGATAATGTCATCCTGTTGCCCTTTCTCGTCATGAAGAGAAATCTTGAGAGAAGTCAACTGCTCGAGTACCACTCGGATATCCATCTCCGGCCGACTAGCCACACATAGATGAACATTCGGAAGTTTCAAAACAACAAGTTCTTCAATCAGAACCAGTACCTCCTCGCGGGCGGTCGGTGTCCCCGACAAAATCGGGCACTCGTCAAGAGCGTCAATGATGATATAAATAGGAGCTTGCCCTGGCAGACTCAGCATGTCCTTCATACAAATTTTAAGCGCATCGATATCGGGCTTTCGCATGCCACGAGTATGGTCCGAATATAGCTGGGAGAGGACATTGAAACAAGAATCCGATTCGGAAGAAAGTTGCAAAATGAGGGAAGAGAGGAGGCCATAGAGGTCTTGCTTCTTGACATCCCGAAAATCAAAATAATAGTAGGCCATCGTGGCCAATCCGGCTTCATGCATGCCCTCAATGTCCTGAATGGCTGCGGATCTAGTGGGCGCCATGAATAAAATCGAACAAACCCAAAAAGTGACGACATACAGAAGAGTGCTTTTCCCTGCTCCCGCTTTAAGACCGACAACTCATTAGTGCAAAGCATTCGTTCGGGGTTCGAAAAACATACGTTTACCATGAATCCACAGGAGAGACCCCCTTACTTTCCATTCCGTGAAAGCATTGCTCTCGAAGAACCATTCTGCAGTCCCACTGCGTCGAGCCTTCCGAACAAAGTTGTGATTCGTCGATGGGTCAGGGGCAGAAAGCCAGTATTGAACCTCCCGTCGCAGCTGGTCACCTACAAGGTACCGTTAGTCTCAGCAACGAAAGGTAAGGAGGAAAACTACGACGTTTGATCTTGTTCATTTCGTTTATCATTTGCTGAAGAGCCACTACGAACCCAAGTCAGTACAGGTAATATCCGTTTCGCGTGAGACACATACCCAAATCCTGTCGAATACCATCTATTGACGCATTGCCACCTAATGGAACAAATCTTCAGAAAAAATATCTGTTAAACAATCACGCAAACATTTCTCACCCTCCAAAACTACCCTGATATTAGCCACAAGACCATGGACCACACCCAAGGTCTGTGCAACAATCATCCGAGCCTCGTCCTGGGTCAATCGATCCAATCTCTCGAGCACGGCCTCTATCTCGCCGTTGCCCAATAACTTCTTCGCGATCTTCTCTGTGACACATTGAGCTACGGGCAATGTATATATAACAGCGCACTTACTGAACCGCCCCTGCTTAATTTGTTTTGTCGATAGGGCAAGCACCGAAAGCAGTTCAGCCATTATTTTGATGATGATATCCGAGTTTATTGGTGTGGGAGGGATCGCCATATATATCTCCAGACGCTTGAGGAAATTCCCCAAGCATTCAAAGAGATCCAACAGGGCATCGTAGCTTGACGTAACCTCACTGGCAACCTGGCATACTCATACATCACAGGGGAATTGTTTGAAGGCATTTCAAAAGACGTACAGTAAGGAGCGCATCGATCCCAGCAAACAATATGTTTGCCGGTGAGAAGGGGATCTGACAAGGTCACGTTAAAAGATTCACCAGATGACTGGCTCACTAGGCTAACCGCCTCGCCCATGTTTCCAGAGAATGCCTGGAGGACCTTCACAACCGGGCTGAGACAACTTATCAGTCTCCGATTGCCATCACGATATTCTTTAAAAGCCTGCTCCCGTCCTTGGAGTAGTTGAAGGATAGCCTCAGGAGAATTTGAGTCATTTGACTGTTCGAGCGTGACAGCGAAAGTATTCTTAGAGAGGTCTATTCCAGTCACCTTGGCGTAGTCAGCCAAGGCATCGACGATCAATTGGAAATTAGAAGTAGTGGTGGTGGCTTGTCCAGTTGACGACATGTTGGCAACGGATTGCTCACGGTCTCTGAGGTGGATAGACTAAGGGAAGGGAGAATAAGAGGTTATGAATTGATATTTGATGGGGGGGAGGGGTGTCAACCAAGCAGAAGGCGCAGGGTGGCGAACCCCCACGAGGCGATGGAAGAGTTACGACCGTGACGCGTAACGCGTAACGGCTTGGGCTCACAGTGTCAGCGACCGTGATCATAGTAATCACCATTAGTCATTGTATCATATAGGCAATACGCTACAGGGGACCCTAGAATAATCTAATTAATTTTGTCCCTCTCCCTCATCTCATCGTCTGAATCCTTCCTGTCGCCGCATCTGCCTTAATAGAGCGATGTGACTCCCTCAAACTTTACGGCTAAGTCGCAGATAAATCGATAAAGACGCACAATACAGTAAACTCGAAATTTTTGGCATTTGCACTGAGACCAACTTTCCGAAACCGCTTTACCATATCACTGAAGTTCTCGGCACTGCCTGAGCAGTCTTTATCGAGCTTTACTGTAGCCATAGATTACTAGTCATCCCCGATGTCCATGATTTCCGCCAAGATTTCCGCTGAACTTTCAGCCGCGTCCTTTGCGATCGACATCGCTTCTGGTCTTTTTGCATGTTGGTGTATAAGTGCACAGCTGAACTAGAACCACGTCCAGAAGATTGAGGAGCCTCAGTGCCTACGCTCATCTCTGGTTGCTGGCTACGCGTTATTTACTGTATGTCATGGCGCGATTCAAATTACGTGTGTATTCTGATGATCTGACTTCAAGCTCGGCGAGATGCTCTTTGCTACATTATCGAAACCCGACATGATAGACAACGTGAATGGCGAAACAGTGCTCTAAGTTCATGACACATCCAAATCCCAGCCCTTGGGACAATCGTAAGTCGTCATAAATGTATCATCCGATCTCAAGCTCGTCCCTGATCGCGCGCTCCTTCCGCGCGCGGCGAATGTCCTCCAGCGTGATACTGGAATGCTCACACATTGCGCGGAAAATCCCGTTCTGCCCATGAAGAACATCCGGAGCGTCGAATTCTGCAATATTCCCGTTGTCCATTACGCAGATACGATCGTACGAGATGATAGTCCGCAGCCGGTCTATGATCATTCAGCCATCAGGGATATCGTCACGATGGAAAGGGAAGAGAGGGGGCAGGTACGTACGAGCGATGCATAGGATCGTGCGGTCATGGAACTCGGTGGTGATGGTGTCTTGGATCTTGCGATCCGTCTCGTAGTCGACAGAAGCAGTAGCCTCATCTAGGATGAGGATTTTGCTGTCCTTGACCAACGCACGCGCAAGGGACACGAGAGAACGTTGGCCAATAGACAAATTCGAGCCCTCGTCTTCAATAGGGCTGTCTAGTGTAAAACGCGGAGCGTTTGGTGTTGTTGCCCCTGTTCCGCGCTGATCTTCGTCGCTATCAACCCGAGCTTCCTCGTCCTTCGTGGACGAAATGACTTTAGTGTCCTCGACGAGGTATGAACGCCTCAGCGCATCCCAGAGCCGTGCGTCGTCGTGTAGTTCAAACGGATCAAGGTTAGACCGCAGGGTTCCGGAGACTACGGTAAACGTTAGAATACCAAATGTCTAGTTTGTCACGACAAGTTCCACGTACAAAGCGTAGCATCCTGAGGTATGATCGAGATTGCATTTCGAACATCATTAAGTCCGATCTTGGAGATATCAACACCGTCGATGCTGATCGAACCTGACACCAGTTCGACGATGCGAAATAGAGCAACCATTATAGATGATTTGCCAGCACCCGTCCTACAAGTAACAGAGACATCAGTTTGATAGAACATAAGGTATTGAGAAAAGCAACCTACCGCCCGACGATGCCTATTTTTTCTCCTCCATGGACGGTCATGCTGAGGCCCTTAAGGACAAGGGGAAGCTCAGGACGATACTTCAAAACCGCGTCCTTGATCTCCAGCCTCCCCTTGCTGGGCCAAGGAGCGGCGGGTTTTTTTTCCGGAATCTCGTGGGGTGGTTCTTCATCAAGATCGCGGGCGTAGTAGACGATACGCTCAACGGCATTCATGTTGTTCTCGACTTCCGCTAGCTGCCTGACCATCCAACCGAACGCCTGTGATAAAACCGGCTGAGTGCACGGGAGAATGATAGAGGACTAGATGCCTACCTGCTGTATGGAGAGAATGTACGAGAGGGTGACGCCAGTTTGCGCAGGAGATATAGTAAACCGTGTGCCGACGGTGAGCATAGACACAGACAAAATCAGCAGCGTTCCCAGGAAGTCTATTCGTAAACCGAGCCATCGCTACTTCAGGATTTAGCCAACAGCTCACGCAGGTTTTTTGAATGAAAAGAAAAAACCTGGTTTGTGACGGTCAACCAATATGCTCTGTTCTCGATGTCGACCCAGTCTCGGTTCTCTCTGAAGAATCGATCTTCTTCCCTGTAAGCGCGGATAGTCGCAATTCCTGATAAGGACTCGGAGAAATGGGAGTATAACGATGACCGCAAGATAGCGTCGAGCCGCTTGGAACGTCTCTCAGTAAACACCTCAAAGCTTCATGTTTGGGAAGAAAGCACCTTCGTCTCCCTCGCACTCGCACGATAGAAAGCACCGGCCATGGCATAAAGGCCGAATACGATAGCAACAGCGATAAGGAACCATGGGAGGAGGATCGAAATCAGGATGACAGCTCCGACAATACTGGAAAACGTGTTGATGAACGTGCGGAAGGAGTCTACGAAACTTGACTCAGAACAGATGAACTGGGCCGGTTAAAAGAACGAACCAGCCAGCATGTTGTCGATTGTGTCGATGTCTTTAGAAAAGCGGTTCATAATACGGCCAATCGGCTACGTACAAGAGTCAGTGGGAGGAGAATCTCGGCCAACAGGATGGTACGTACAGTTGTCTCAAAGAAGGACATTGGGCTGTGCATGACGCGGCTGATGCCATCCTTTCAGGACGTTAGGTCGAGGAACGACTTGGACAAGGAGAACCTACATGGTGTAGCCTCTTGGAAGCAGAGTAAATTATAAACGCGAGGATTGTACCATTCAAGAACCCAGTGACCGCTTGCGCAACGCCGAGCATAGCGTATATCCCCATCTGAAGGTAGACAGTGAGACATTTCATAGACACTCAACAGCTTAACATACATAGAAGCCCTGGGGTCGTTTCCAATGGCTGTTCTGTGGGATGAATTGGGGCAGTTTTCAAACTACAAAATACGCACCGATCTTGCCACCAGACAAGCCTGTCCGCATGTACATCCGTTAGCATCTACTAAGCGATTGGCCTCATCGTACGACATACCAGTACGATGATAAGACGATCGACATTTGCATGAGCACGATCGTCAGGAACATGGCTGGTAGGAGCACCACTCCATTCCCGGACTGGAAGTATCGTTTGTACACTCGAAGGTTCACCGCCCCAATGTTACGTTCTTCTGCTTGCATGAGCTGCGCGCCACGCTTCGCAGCTCGTCGTTTCTTGTCATTTTCGTCGGCGTCGGCGTCTTCGGGGTCTACAGCCTTCTCGCCCTCGGATTCGTTTTGGCCTTTCGAGACAAACTCGTCGAAAGTACGCGAAAAATTGCCACCATTTGCCATCATCTCGTCGAAAGTCCCACGCTCAACGATGCGGCCGTCGACCATGAAATAGATATAATCGACTTTCGGTAGGAAATGGAGGGCATGAGTGACAAGTATCCGTGTAGAGCCCGCCGTGCTGTCGAGGAGCACATCATTGAAGACAGACTCGCCAACGTGAGCGTCGAGAGCGGAGAGGGGATCCTGGAGGTCGTCTCGTCCCATTCAGTATAACGTAACGGTATGCGGCCACCCACATCAAATATCAGAATGTCCGACCCAGAGTAAATGGCGCGACAGATATTAACACGTTGTTTCTGTCCACCAGAAAGTGATATACCCTGTAAGCATCACGCTCATGAGTCACCATCGCAAACCAAGAACAGACTAAACCTCTTCGTACCCTCTCACCGACCTCAGTCATGTCGCCGTTAGGAAGTACATCAAGGTCAGCCTCCAGGCAGGCATCGTGCACGGCTTTCCAGTAACGCTCAGCCTCAAAGGGCCGACCGAAGCAAATGTTATCCCGAATTGTTGCATTCTGCGAGAAATTTCAGTCTGTTGAGCTTCGATAAATTAGGGAAGAAAACTGACTTGTATCCAGGCAACCTGCGAGCAGTACGCCAAGGATCCACCAAAACGGACGGAACCCTCCGTCTTGCGCATATCACCAATAAGCCCTTGAAGCAGTGAGGTCTTCCCACAGCCGACTGCTCCCACGATTGCCAGAAGCTGCCCGCGCGGAACTTTAAAGTCAATCTGTTTCAAGTTGAACAGTACCTCCTCCTTGACTTCTTTCGGCTCCGAGACCGGTTCCGGCCTAGAGCTGCGGCGACGCTCCTTGTTCTTTCCCTTCTGTTCCGTGCCCTCATCCGGCGGAGGATTATCCCAGGTAAAAGATGCATTTTCAACCTCGACCGCGTACTTGAGTTTAGGGTCTCGCTCGAAAGTCTCAGAAATGAGTTCCGCGGTGAAGCACTCCTGGAGACGTCCAATTGCATTGCGCGCATCAGCAATCGAGCTGAAGGACAAAGCTAGAAGATCATGTGATTAGCCGACCAAAAGGTATTAGGTTCATGGATTCCGCGTACGAAGCATCATAAGAGGCAAGCGCAAGAGTTGGAACCAAGTCAATGAGGAAAGACGATGGCGGGTGTAAGTTCGTGCCCAGAGCCTGCGTATACTAGGAAAGCGACGACTGACGCCATCGCTGGCATAGCCATGGCCACTGCCATGTTGGCTGCGCGAATCAGGAGCATTGTCCGCACGTAACTGAGAGAAATGTCAGCTACCGTATACCTCATATGGAATGGGTACGATGCCAATTTTACCTCATCTCACGTTTCCTGAATCCAGCAATTCGGTTCAGAAAAGGAATTTCCCATGCAAAGAACTTGATCAATTTCATGCCCCCAAGCAGTTCCTGAAGCAGTTTTGCCCTTTTATCCGTCCATACCATGGTCTTTCGGCGAAACAGGAACAAGGATTTCATGATCTTACCCTGTACCGGGGTAAGAATAAAGAAGATGGAAAACCCTGCCAGCGCACTCGGCCCCAAATTGGCAATTAGAAGGGCAAGGCAAATCGACATTTGGATAGGTGCCGCCCAGAACATGTGGAAGAAACCGCAACAGAAATCGATCCGAGAGACATCGGTCGAGATGTGATTAACTAATCTGCCATTTGGCAGTGTTGCTCGAGCCCGAGTAGTCAAGCGAAGCGAACGCGAATAGATCGCCGTGATCAGGCCACCACGGAGAAGGACGCCGGTCGAGGTGCTTCGATAGAAAAAGTGATGCTGACAGAACGAAGCAATCAACTGCAAAAACACGAGGGCGATTGCATAACCAATTCCTTTTCCGACGCCAGGCGCCCGGATACCCTCTCGATGAGCAATGTAAGATGTGGTCGTGAACTTGATGATGGACTGAAAAGCGAGAATGTCACAAGAGGAAGTGAAGTACAAATCAAAAAAAGCTATCCCACCTTCAGAAGGAGAGGGCTCGTCACCTGCGCCGTGTCGCCGATAACCTTCAGAATGCCCCTGACCAGAACCACCATTTGACGGCGTCATTCATGGCCCAGGTGAGGCTAGGGTGTGCCTTTCCGTCCTTTTCTCTCCAGCGCTTCAGTCGCTCTTCACCATCGCCACGAAGCCGCGACATGAGGCGCAAACTCAACGGCGGCTTGATCTCGCCGTTAGCCAGACGAGCGTTGTATTCGTCGGCCTTTTTCCGGCGAGCATCGAAGGAGGTGAGAATAGCTTCGGCAATAACCCCCGAAGACCTGTGATCCTGAAGCTTCCAGAGGTCTGAGGCTTCGAGAGGACGCGCATAGCCAAGGACCATAAGGCTGTTCAGCCAGCTAAAGGTTAGCAAGCTAAACCATCCAGCGGTCATTTCTGGGATGTAATCGGCATTGTTGACGTCTCCTTTTGGTGGCGGTATATTGGTAGGTATAATAAGACCCCTGATGAAGCTAAACAGTTGTCGGATCGACAACGGGTAAATCCCAGATTCCAGAAACGCTGCTCAAACGCACCCATGAACACGGCCAATGGATGTGAAACGCGTCCCAGTTCTAGTCGTAGTATCATATGGAGGGACCGATTCGACGTCAGACTCGCCCTTGGAGGTAACCGGCGCGAGGTCAGCTTTAACCATGAGAGATATGGCGAAAGAATGAGCCTAGGACGGTATCCTGGGTCCCAAGGAGAAGGTCAGTCAACGAGCCTGACTGGCCTATTATATCACGGCCAGATGAGCCGCTGACGAAAGCGATATGACGAGATAGGATCGATGGCGGCAGACGCATCGCAACGGCACAACTGTTGTAGTAGGTGCTCCCATGGGCTCCCACGCAAAGGGTCACGGATCGACTTACTGCGTCGGCACCGCTCGGCAATATCTTCATTTTTGGAAGTAAGGCGCATTACATAAGAAGGTTCTTTTACAATGGCACCCACGACCCGTGGTTAAGGGTGCCGTACGAGTTCCGACGGGTGCATTTAGCTCCGTCGGAACACATCAGGTACCTCGGAATGTAGGTTAACTTCTGGAACTAAAAGAACTATCCCGCAGTTCTTCAAGATGTGCGGGTATAAGTACCCTTCAGTTGTGCGAGGGCCACCTGGAATCCTTCAATGAACCGAGACGAGAAAACAGGGTACAATCTGCATTCCTTACATGATAAAATGGGACAAGCGGCGCAAGCTGTCGTTCATTTACCCTCAGCCTGTTTATGGCGGGGCTGTGACCGGCGGCCTTGATCATGCCCTTGAAATAGCGTGCCTAGCCGGATAGCTGTGAGCCGGTATCTTCGACGACGGTGATGGATTTACCTCTTGTTCTTCAATCAGAGTCCAGGCATCACCAATTCTACCCGCGCGGGCAGTCCTTCCAACACGATGCACGTACTTACGCATATCTACCGGTGCGTCATAATTCACAACATGCGTCACGTGTTCGATATCTATGCCTCGCGATATGAGATCCGAGCAGATAAGCCTAAAAATGAGTCAGTTGCACGTAGTCATGCCAGGTATCCATCCAAACATGTCAATCTCCTGCGCCCTGAATTTCCTCAAAATTAATTTGCGCTCGGAAGGACTAAGATCGCTCGAATAATCCTGCACCACTACGGGCTTTTTATACTGCGTGGCATTTTTTTGGCCAGTAGAGCGAGCCGTCTCGAAGAACTCGAACAGTCGAGCAAGCCGCAGTGTTGATTCAGCAGACTTGGTAAACACCAATGCGTTCGTAATTCCGATGGAATGGACCAGATGGAAAAGCACTAGGGCTTTTGCGACGAGTCGCAAACAATCATGTGTTCCTGCACATCAACTTGATCAGATAGACAAAGAGTTGTGAGACAACCCTTACCTTCAATGTGGTGGGCATGCTGAACTTCTCCATTACAACATCCATAACACCCGATTCTTGACTTTCGCTCGAGGACTGTACCACTATGTAACGCGGGTTTCTGAGCTCCAAAGCGGCAATCCTTCCAGGGTCGTTCATAAGGGTAGCCGAGAACAAAAGCTTTTGACAGGAAGACTCTCGTTTCTCGTCTAGGTCTGTCTGTACTGCCGGTCCTCCGCGGAGAAGGTGCAAAAACGCCGGGGAAAGTGCGTCCGGATATGGAATGGGTGTCTCCTCTCCCGGTGCGCCGCCTGCCTCCAGGCGCGTTGGGGGCCGTGTTGCTGTTAGAACTTGGGTTAGCCAGCCCTGGAACGACTGTGCGAGCAGCCTATCGGCCTCGTCGATGACCAAAAAGCGTAGGTGCTGCAGCGAGAAATTTGGGGTCCCATTTAGGTGATCCATCAGCCTTCCAGGGGTACAAATCAAGATGTCCACTTTACTTGAGCCTCCCTGGAGACTGTCTCCGGAATTATTGATTAGCGGTTCCTCTCCGAGGAGAGCTTATAAGCACCTCGGCATTTTTTCCACGAGCTGGGATTGTTCGTGAGAGAATGAATGCTGTCCAGTAACGGATGCGATCTGAAAAAGAAAAACATCAGTGATGGCAGAGAAACGAGGCCACACTCCGTACCTTCAAACCACGACCCCTCGCAATGGCTTCGAAAGTCTCTCGGACTTGGATGACGAGATCACGCGTAGGGAGCACAACCAAGGCTCGTAAACGGACCACTGCGCGGGGAGAAAGTATCTGCTCTCCGAGGTCATCCTCTAAGTTTACAAGTCACGGAAAGTACGTACCTCCACGATCGGAAGAACATAAGCGAGCGTCTTCCCGCTTCCAGTGGGAGCAGACACACAATATCACTCGGAGGATCATACGGAAGGTACAGGGACCGCTTCTGACGTTCTGAAGGGAGGAGCAAAGGCAGCAGCGTAGTCTGGACTAAAGTTGTACACCTTAAAGCTGGGTTTCCTGAAAGCAACACGATACGCACCAGCGAATAATTCCACAATCCCAAATCTCTCAACCGCCTGAGCGTCTTTGCGCCTAGTCCCGTGAACTCATTACCCTCTTCGTCGGGCAAAAGTGGCGTAGATAGGAGGGGATCGACTAGCTGTGCGCTGGCCAGAGCGCGATCTAAACCCTGCGAGGCAAGCTCAGCCTTTTCCGGCGCATGTGGACGGGAAGGGAGGGGGAAGCGGTGTAGGAAGGAAGGAGGCGGGGTGGAGGAGAGTGGCTGATGGTCAAGAACGGACTGCGGCTCGTCGTCGACCGGTTGTTCGAGTTCGGAGGAGCTCGAGACGGGCGACTCGGAGGACGGCACCGGAGATGACGAAGACGAATCTGTAGTTGTTGTAGAGCGAGAACGGCCGGGACTTGCTTCGCTGCTGCGTAGCTTATGGCGTTTGCGAGGCCGCTCGAAGTCTCCGTCCTCCGCGGGGTTGACAGTGCCGCCATCCTTGCGGTGCAACTTTTTCTTCCGTGGTTGTTTCGCAGTCTTCTCGTGCTCTGCCGGGGCACCCTCCGCATCTAAGTCAATCTCGGGCTCCTCCTCTTCAGAGTCCTCCAACATGCGTCCATCCCCGCCTTCGCCGGTGCGGTTCATATCTTCCCCCGCGCGATGATCGTGTCCGCCTTTACCGCTGGCAGCCGCAGATGCACCCGCGGAGGCTCCGCTTTGATTTTCCTGGATTTTTTCGCCATGAGGTGTATCTTCCTTTCGTTTGTCTTTGAAACGCAAGTTGTGGAATGAAAATCGCGTCTATAGATAGATCTGTGACGCGACTCACCTGCCTGGTGCGGTTGCTGTCATAAGCCAAGTCAGATAAGTCAGTCAGTCGTTTGCCGCCAGGTCCCGGTCAAACCTGCGAACGCACTGAGCGTTCAGTCAGTCGTACGGTCGCGTCACCGTCTATTTTTCCGAGATGCTTCTAGGCACGCAATTTATAGTATTTATAGTATACGTAAATATCTGTTCAAGCTTCAAGGTTCGACCAAACTCAAGTTCAGCTTCCCGAGCGGAACGGGATTCTCTTCTGGGCACGCACTCGAGGGAGATCGCATCTCGTTTCTGCAGACACCGAAAACGCATAGAAATGTACTGTATACAAACAAAGGTAATTATAGTCCAAAATGATCCCAGTGAACCAGAGTGTCTTACAGACATATGAATCCAATCATCCTCAGTCATTTGCGAAAAGCTTCTTTAGATAGTCCCCGGCCGCGGCCTTGACGGATGGGTCGACATTGGGATTCGATAAAAGTTCGGTTGCAAGTTCCGACTTTTGCTTCATCTTGGCATTCTGCTGCAGTCGTTCCGAGTCAACCGCCTCCCGTTCCTGGCGCTTCTTCTCCATCTCCATCCGCGCTCGAGAGTCCGTCTCTTCTCTCTCCTCCCTGCGCCGCAGATACTCAAGCCGCATCTTGCTATCGTCCGCCTGGGCTTGCAATAATCGCATGCACGCAGATACCAGCGTCTGCGCCATGGCACCCGAATTCGGAGGTAGTTGGTCAGTTGTACTGGCTACAGGTGTCGGGGGTGTTGCATAAGAAGCCAGGTGATGCTGCCCTACTGGCGCCGAACTCGGGGTTTGTGGGGGCGATGGGATGGCTTCACCAGGGTCTGGGGCAGACGGATAAGGAATCTCGTACGCCCGTTCGAAGTGAGGAACAGGAGGTGGGTCCGCGGTGGTTCGGTCAATTACAGGAGAGTCTTCCGTGCGAAGCGCGGGCTCCTGCGGGGCCTCATTCGCTTGGGCATGCTGAATGGGCAGCGTAGGTGGGCCCATTGGTCGGGGGCGTGCCGGGGGCCGACGAACGTTTGGGTCGCCATGCCACCTGAATGACGTTTTAGAAATTCGGTCGAGGTGTTTGCTTTTTTCATTCAGAAGAACAGACTTACCTAGAATGGAATGTGTTATACCATCCCATCCGGTGCCAGTGGTCCAAGATCCGTGAAGATAGGTTGCCCACATGAAAGCCCGCCTTACGGGCGGCATAAATTCGGCGTTCGTACTCGCGCAGACGATCCACCTCGCTGTCGGAATCAACGTCCGCTTGTTGCATGCCGGCTGTAAACGTTTCAAACGCATATATCTGCTTGAAGACCACGAAATTGCGCTCGTAGCAGCCCTTCACCGCTAGAAAGGTTTTGCGACCGCCAATGCATCCAATGCGCACTGTGACAAAAGGTAAGATGAAGGAAAGGGCATGTCCCCCCCGCACATAAGTTTACTCACATCTCGGAAACACGTGTTCTTCTTTGTCCGTAATGCATCGAAATGTTCATCTTCACTCGGGCCCATAAGCCAGTTGAACAGCTTCGTCTTTCCTCGTCTGTCCAATGTCTCGCGCCACCGGCAGAGTCCTCGCCCACTTCGGGATCATCCGCGTCGTCATCGTAGACATCGGATCTTCGCTTCTTCCAGTGCCTTGGGTGTATGGGATTCGAGCTGTTTGCGCTTGGATGAGGATGCCGTTGGCTGGCGATCGACGGGCTGCACAGGCATCTCATGGGTGCAGTGTAGAACGACATGTGGTCTGTATGATGAGCTGCCCCCGCATGGTCGGGGTGATGATGTGGGGGCCGGTGTAGTGGCTGTGGTAATGAGAGCGAGAATCGAGCCAACTTGGGAGAGGTGTGGATCCAGCGCTTGGTCCAAAGATGCTGGGGTCGGATATAAATGATTTCGGTGATAGCGGGGGTCGCTCACCTGGCCATTGGGATCTACGTGACCATGGTCCACGGCGTTGTCTGGAGAGAGTGTGACTAGAGGGAGATAAAGGTGAGAAAGCGGAGACATAAGTGGGGGAGATCGGGAAGATCTTGCCTCTGTACTTGAGCAGCCATTCCCGTGGCGAGGATGAGCTCGAGCAATGGATTGAACCACTGTCGCCTTTCGGTTTGCTTGATTAACGTTTCAGTCGCCCTGGTCCTGGTCTGATCGTTTCTCCCAATTTGGTCGCTCATGTCACACTTGATGTCACATCCTCTCATCCAATCCTCGCCTCTCTACATCCTCAAGTACAGTCTTAACTATTTTCAGCCACACGTCTGCTTTTTCCAGTCCCTCAGCGGCCCCCTCGAATCGCCCTTCCACCTTACTTAGGAATAATCGTCTTAGTATCTCCGTATCTGTCTCCGTCTCTGCTCCATCATTCTCCTGCTGTACAGATGCTAGTGACGACATGGACGATGTCGTCGACCGAGTACTAGGTGACTGAGCAGGACTGTTATCGGCGACTCCGTCCGAGGTATGATCACACGGAGGGGCGGAGGGGCAGACACCTCCCTTTTGCTCCGCTGGTACTTCCTCAACTGTTGACATTCGCATTCGA
>WTXL01000333.1:0-19509 GCA_022376525.1 Russula vinacea
TCTTGGTGAATAAATGCAAGAGAAAGACGCTGGTATCTGTATCCAGAAGATATCATATCAGGAATCAGCATTGATGATAACTATCAGACGCACGCTTTGGTCATGATAAGCAACGCACGGAGACGTTCACGGTCGACAAAATGATCCATGATATATGCCCCCATATTTGGGGCATTAAGATATTGCTCAAAAAAAGCATGATAATTCCCAAGAGCAAGGGCACGCTGCACGGCCAACGCATGCTTCACCGCCAGAGATGCTTTCTGTTTGGACGTCAGCTGACTCACGTATAGATTTAGTTCTACAAGTACGACAGCCAGTAAGCGAATTCAGTGGTTGTGGAGATGCACGAGAAGTCACAGACCACTTCGGTTGCGGCCATGCAACAGTAAAAGGATCGATAGGCGGTGAACTCTTCAACATTTCCAGGATACCGAGTTCATATAAGCTCTTCAATGACGACTGGCATTGATTATACTCTACCATATCGGCCTATATAATGGGGATATCAACCAAAAAGTGATATAATGTGAAATCGTTCACTTGCCACTTCTAAGGCCATTCGTGCATGAATCTCATATACGGCAACCGTAAAATCATTCTTTATTCGTTGCACCTGTAAACATTTGAAACACCGCACCATCCTGTCTATGGGCAGTGTACGCACTGTCAAGTCTTGTCGAAGACTTTTGAACTGGCTACATATCCAATTATAAGGAACCTTCTCTCGCCATCGTTTTTTGAGTTCTGTTAGCGTTGTTGGAGAACATGGTACGGACGTATTTGATCTGGCTTCGGGTCCTAGAACCCAGCGGAAAAGTTCAGACAATCCGAAGAATGGCAGGCAATGCGCACTGATGTCAAACGTAAGTAGTCCTTAAATATCTCTGAGATGTTCCGACAATAGTATGCTGATCCCAATTAGGGACGTTCTACAGCAGCGGCATCGTGAGTCATAAGAGGAACTTGTTCCGAGCGGAGGAATTCAGGTGGCAGAACACTCACGGGGTCCGCCTCCGGATCATCCGCATTCGCGAATGGGGTTGCCGAACGCGAGAGATTGACAAAAGGGTGAGCAGAGCGTTGATGAGTCCTGAGAGACGACGCCTGACCACCGCCACCGTTTTGTTTCTGCTTCTCTAACTCATGCTCGCGCCGAAAACGCTCCGCACGCCTGTTGAGCGCCGCACGGTCACCGACATCTAGCGCAAGCGCAACAGCAGATTTGTTTGCCTGATGCTTTTTAGCCTTTTGGATTGACCTGTCGGGGAGTCACTGTCGTGCGGAAAGTTAACGTGAGGAAGAAAGAAGGGAGGTGAAGAAACATACAGTTTGCGCTTGAAGCTGTGGTTACTCATTATGGGCATAGGCTTGGGTAGCAAACTGGGAGGGAAGGAAGCGGAGAATGATCAGTGTTGTAGGTGGTGACCCGGACAAGAGCACCTTTTGAGTTGCACACCGGCCCAGTCTGTTGTCCATAACGTCTTGGAGCTATAAGCATCAGAAATTACCTGACGTAGTTCCGCCTGAGCTTCCTCGCGGTTTCCATCGGTCATCTGGCCTAAACATGATGCGACCCATTCTCTGGGCAATTATGAGCCGAGGCATAAGAAAACTAGTGCGATTTAACAAACTTGAGCTGTGGTGGCCATGATTCGGTAGACATGATGGTGATAGATGAGATGAAGAGAGCAGGTGAAATGAGAGTCGCTGGCAGAAGAGTGCCCGAAAGTAACCGTGGGAATTCCGAGCTTAAGTAAGAGTCTAACGTGACATAGGTTATCTAAGCCCTTCTAAGCCTTGTCCCACTTTAATCTCCACCTTTCAATGAGTCTTGTCCACAGGAGGGTTGTAGACTAATGTACATTCAGCAAAACCGGTCAGCCACCAATGTGACATTGAGCAACTCACCAATCTTCCTGTTCTTGATCACACTCCACTTGAAGCGCTTCACGTATAAGCTGAGGGCAGTCAAAGTAGAAAAGAGGATGACGGCCTTGATACCGATCTTTTTGCGTTCATCATGCTCAGGCTCAGCCGCCCAACTCAGGAAAGTAGAAACGTCCTTGGCCATTTGTGATGTCGTCGCGGGAGTGCCTGTGCAGCAACATTAAACGACAGCAGAATGAAAATAATGAGCAGGAAGCACTACCATCATCGTATTCGACAAGGCCATCGAAGAGCAAGCGAGGCATAGCAATAGCACCGCCGGGGAAGTATGGATTGTAGTTCATCCCTTCACGTATTTCGACACCCGCAGGAGGATCAACATAACCCGTAAGGAGAGAGAACAAGTAGTCCTGCCAGACGTTGCTCAGCTAAAACACCTGGCGAAAGAAGCAATGTGCGCATACAGCACCACCGTGGCGAGCCTTGATGATCAAACTAAGGTCGGGAGGGAGAGAGCCCTGGTTAGAAGCCCGGGCAGCCTCGTCGTTGGCGTAAGGGCGAGGCATGTAGTCCGATAGCTTCCCCGGGCGTTGGAACATCTCACCCTCGTCATTGGGGCCATCGGTATACTCAACCTCCTCGGCCAACACCTTTACCTCATCCGCGGTGTGGGAGACACCAACCAGGTTACGCCACGCGATACGGTCGAGAGAGTGACACGCAGCGCAGACCTCCTTATATACGACGTAACCTCTTCGGATACTGTGACACGGCGTTTTATGAGGGTCCGGAACATATCGGGATTTAACGAAGTAGCATTACCTGGCATGGTCAAACGAGTCGAACCACCCTTTGTGTGGCCATGGATAGGCGGGTGGGTGAAGACCAACTTCTCCGGGGGAGGACGCGTGCACTTCACCAATAAATGGAAGGGTTCCGTACAAGTGGGTGTACCACGCGATCGAGCCGGTAGCAAGGAGCGTCGCAGAAACGAGGGTCGCTCGGGAATAGACCAGCGACTAGGATGTCAATCAGATACACGACATGAATATTCGTGGGTGTCACAGACCTGGAATGCGTTGGGAGACGCAGCGCTGGAAGACGCGAACCTAGCCTGCTGTCAAGAACATGAACAACCCAACTCGGAAACATGGTGGTGTCACCCGAAAAAATGCTCCTACCGAGCTCAAACGAATGACACGATGGAGTGCAGCGCGAGAGGCTGAAAACGCGCCGGCCTTACTGAGAGCGGCGGCAGGCAGCCTCTGGAGCATTTTAGTATGGGAGGATTTCTTGAGAGTGAATCCAAGGTCAATCGACCTGTCACGTAACGGCTGTCACATCTTGTCCAACCTCCAATCAAGCGACGCCAATTTATACTGCCCTGGCTACTGTACCTCGCACCGACATCTGCGATAAAGTCTGGCGCCACATACACAATTCATTGATTGGCATCTAACAGCCCGCAGTGTAAATAGTCATTGGATTCGGCGGAGTTTCATTACTTTCATATCAGTGGGAATACAAAAACGTGGTCCAGGAAATAGTGGAACAACAGCAACGTCCGTTAAGATAAGGTCATATTATCAAAGAACGTTTACAGGAGCATCGATACTGCAACTACTTGAGAGACGTTCGCTCAGAAAAGGCAAGCGCAGATTTCTATAAACAAGTGGGCAATCTCGTAAGCGACTGATAAGGCACGTAACGGCAAAGCCACGCACCTTCCGCACAACAACACAAGCAGACACCTGTCAAGCATGCCATGCAAAAGTCGTCATTTTTCTGGGGCGGAGGCTGCTGACTACACGGCAAAGCTCAGGACAGACTGGCACTCCAACACGCAGGAGATGGTACTCACACATAAACCGTTTGAGGCTGTGGTTGTGGCTGATAGCCAGGCTGACCACTATAGCCCTGGTACGCCTGCTGAGGCTGCTGCGGGTAGTAACCTTGGCCCTGCGGCGGCCCTTAGTGGTGACACTCCCGTCAACGATACAGCAGCAATAACGTATGAGAAAGTCGTACCTTGAGGGGGATAATACTGCTGTTGTGGGTGTTGACCGAAGTAATCTTTGTTAGACATGAGGATAACGGAGGGGTGAGAGAGGGGAGTACGACGGCAGAGACTGCGGACTTATAAAGTAAGTTCCCACAGTGGCTATACTCCCCGGGAATGCCGACGTCGCATGGCTGCGCGCCTGCGCAGTCACCTGTGCTCCGGCCGGGTGGTCATTCGAGCTCGATCTGTCGTCCTAGGCAACCGTTCGCTCTTATGTGGACCTTTAATTTATATATACCACCTGCACAGCGTCTCCCTAACCTACGTTCCAACGCACTCTTTTCATTCTCAGGCCCTTAGGGTCGTACGCGAGTCTTCCAGGGCAGGCAGGGCTTTTGCTGCATTCCTGAGTGGCACAATACATGATACTGTACAGTACATTGACATGATCCACCACCTTTTGCACACAAGCAAGTGTTATTGGCATACAATGCAGGCCTTCGTTGGTCACGTAGAATGTATCAGTGACAGATACTGGGGTTTTATCCTGAAACAGTTGATTCGTGGTTGCCTGAGTTGAGCAACGTCCATGTTCCCATGGTATATAGATGGTATTTTGATGATCACTCTCCAGGGAGCACACTGGACAAAGGCGGGTCTTCTTTGTCCGTGCATCGCATTGGGGGTTTCGTTTCACTGGTTCAGAATGGTGGCAAGTCTTCCGATGGTGTTAACTCGTCCAGTGTGGGTGGGCTCTCTCAGACGCAACATCATGCTATAGGGTATAGATATGGCTACAGGAGAAATACATACTGTAGTTATGCATGGACAGGATAAATTTGAGAAGAGGTTGGAATCGAGTTAGGAACTTGTAAAATGGGCATCCACCCTCCTGCGGAGATGTGCACGATGCCGACGATAAAAATGTTGTCGCTTGTGATCCCCCCTGGTCCAACCCTCCAGGCGGTATCCGGGGCGGCGGTTGAGCGTGCGACCTACACAGGTACCGGCGGATACATCAGCGCATCATACATAGGGGCCAAGAACAAAAAGCCATACCGTAAGAAATCTATCGACGACGTGAGCAACGTGTTTCACGATTCGTCCCAATGTGATTCTATTGCGTTGTGGCGTCTGGTCCCTGAGCTGTATTTGGCGCTCCCATAATGCGTACCCAGGCCACTGCGATGGGACCATGTTTTAAGCCTAAAGCCGAGACGGAGGAAGGACGGGGAAAGAGAGGTACTTACGGCGATGCGTATTTTGGTGGAGTGGCCCATTCCCAGAGGGGCGGGCGAGTCCCCGTAGCGCAGCAATTCCCTCTCCCCGGACAACGCCAAGCGCAACGGTAGGCCAATTGCGCCGTCATTCTGAATGAAAAATACGGGCATGCGTAGACTTGCTTGCTCGACATATCGGCGCCAGTCCGACTGCTTCGGTGGGGTCCAGATCTTCTGCGGGACAATGCGGTACATGGGCTGGGGGACAAAGTCCAAGAGCCTGAGGGGCTGATTGTTGGGGGCGATTGCAATGTAATGACCGTCATTGATGAATGGAGTCGGGACTATATACGCATTTTGCCATCCGGGCACGTTCCCAAATAGAAAGACGTCTCTCACGTTCACCTTGAGCAGCGATTCAATGAAAAATGCAGCGTCTCGCCGGCCAAACATCTTCGTGAGGAAGCCTTCGCTACGGTCAAAGGGGATGGGCGTGTATGGCTGGTTCAGGTGGTCCTGGTAACCATTAGACGAAGACCCGGAGAGAGTGGAGCTGGAATACTCACCGAAAACATAGCTACTCTGACGCTACTGATGTGAGACAAATCTGTTTGTTTGAAAATCAAAGAGTCATGCTAGTGATTCTGTTTACGTCGGAAGCTCACCAAACTGAACCGTATATATCTCTTTGTTAGACCTCCGGAGGATATCCATTACCAAGTGTAGTTGGAGGGCTTCCAGTGGCTGCCGACCGTGGGATGAGAACACTATACTGCTATTTAAATATCCACTCACAGTGCCATCGCCAATTCTGTCAATCCTTTTCAAGTCATCATCGTGAATGAGAAACATGTCGCAGTCAGGCGCACGCTGCGTAGTCCACATTGAGATCGACGTGCATACGCAACGAAGACAAGACATAAGGCCTGTAGGTCTTACCTCGACAATATAGTCCAGTAATATGTGAAGAGGATCCCGATACTTCAAAACCTTGATGAACCTCAAAGGAAGGTAGAGAAAGTCAAATAGGGACCTTTACCTTTGAAGTTGCTGGTATTGAAACAATTTCAGTGTCTGGTTCATAGTCATAACCGCCCGTGTGTGACGAGGGGCCCGCCGCCGCTTTTAGATGCTTCGGCAATATTCCAAGGGTACGAGCGACACGAAATCCTCGAATAAACACACACTGATTCTCGCGTAAATTCTAGTAGGCAGAAAGCGACGCCTTAGTCATCTGGGGTTCGTTGACCTAGTAAATGGCGCACAAACGTACCATCCCACCAGGCCCTAGGTGAAAGACCCCCCCCTGAACGTGCTCAGGCAAGCATTGCCACTCGATACTAATAGCAGGGTCATGAACGACCTTAACCCCAAATGTTGCCTGTGCATTATATTCGTCTCCAACGAAAGCAACGTTAGCCCAAGATCTCGTGTGATCACAGCCAGTAACCAGTATGATTTCTTCCATCTTCTCGATTCCCAGACCAAGCCCTCGGGCGAAGGTGAACCAGCCATCGATATGCTTCAACATCCACGCGCCAAAATCACCCTGAGCAAGGGTGTCTTTACGTAGAGCCATCACTGGGAGGGATAATATGGCACCTCCTCGCCTCCTCGAGTGCTTGAATAAAACTTGGTGAAAGTCATCCGGGCTGTGACAATATCAGGGATGAAAAGCCCAGACGGCGAATCACAACACCTAGAGGCATGATGTTCTGATTCAGGCTCCACGGTGATTCCGGCCGAACAGTAATGATTGGGATTAAGAGGACTTTCGGTTATATGGTTTGTAAACTTGGGGACAAGTTTTTCATGACCATCTGGCGCGTTGGGTTGTCCTTCTGCGGGACGCAGAGCATTGAAAAGACTGTGAAATCTGCCCTTCCGTACGATACCGACATCGCCGACTTCCACAGGCCTATCCGGGTCTGGTGGTCTTGCCTCCCATAGCGCATGTCCATTCGCAGGATACTTCATTGCAAGCTGTTCGCGAAAGATTTCGAACTCGGCCATTAGAAACTGCAATCGTCAAAGGGAGCTCTCAATGTCCATGGAGAAAGGAGAATGACGTGGAGACATGGCACGCACTAACTCATCAAAATACGCCCCCATGTCAGGGCCACTAGCCCGCATACAGCATCCTATATCTGGGCGCAATCGCCTTGAGCGAGGCAGTGTTATGGGGCCAAGTATGGGGCGGACCGAATGGAGCGTGTCTTCAGCACTGCCTCAAGTCATCAGCGAAATGGAAAATTATATACCGGGTTTTCACTGGCTTTCAGGTTTCCGGAAACTCGAAATTTTTGAGCTGAAGCAGTGTGAAGTGGCACGTGTTATGTTGCCCTCCTGAAGCACATTCTAGAGTATTATGTGGTGCAAGCAGGTCGCTCAGAGCACAATGCTCGCTCAGCTCTCAAGGTATTGTCTCAGACCTTCCTTTTTTCTAATCGAATGCATACTGTACTAGGCACTTCTGCAAGAGCTCGTTGCTTCCGGCGACTTCTGTGTAAAGCTTCGGGGGGTCTTCAAAGAAAATCCGGATCCATCAGCGGTTGCTAGCCAAAGGAGGAGGCCTGGTAATCATGCAGGAAGGTGTGACAACGATACGGGGACCGCCTGGGTACGTGGTTGTTTGCTCGGATTCGGATAAAATCGTAACCACCACGTGATGAGGAAGTCGCTGTCAATTTCAGTCATCTGACATGACTTTGGGTTTCATTCTGATTGTTCGACACCGTTTCAGACCTTACTTGAATGGTTGTTAGTCTAAAACATGAAACTACTGTAAAGCTATGTGTTTTACCTGCACCGTAGAGAGTATGGTGTGTGTGTGCTCAACTGTAGTGCTGTCAAAAGAATGGGTACAGTACGTGGCGAGATTCGTGGCCTGTTTCACAGATCACCAGGCTGCGGTAGTGTTCACCCAAAGGACGCGTTTACAGCCATGTACTGTACTACTGTATCACTTTTTCTTTTCTGATACACGTTGCCAAAATCTCCCGTTCCACTGGGACTGGAGACGGACCGCAGTGAATGTGACAAGAAGCGGTCCGCTGTGAAACAGGTGACGGTGAATTACAGTAAAATTCGATTAACGTTACGGAACAGCGAACAGATCCGCGAAGTTTCCCGCCAGTACGTACGCGCGGTCGGCAAGCGTTTCATCGTTCATCTTTCGAATAGGTTGGGTGGGCCAAACCTTCTAAATTAAGCATGTGTCTCCACGGCCACTACTTTGCGTCCCTACGTTATAAAATGAAATAACGCGGGTGAAACTCCCCATCTATGAGCATCAGCGTAGCAAAAATGAAAACAATTGAAAGCGAGACGTAAGGAAAAGACTATGATACATTCCGCAGATGAGAGTGGAAACGATAGTAACTACACTTGTGTTTGGACGAGACTGTCGCGGGGCAACGATGCAAGGGTGTACGATCATCATTGAAATGGGCGGATCGATCACATTCTGCCAAAAATGCAAATAAACCACGAATGAGTCGTGCAAGTTGGGGGAGGGGGATTAGAAAAAATGGAACTTAAAAAGAGTCATCGCTGCGAAGGCGCGACGACCGAGAGGCAAACGCATACATTCGAGCACCTTGCTGTAAAAAAAACTCCGTCAATGGTGTTTGCGCTGTGGGACTCCCGCCATCAGCAGGGCAACCGCGTGTGCAGGGCGTCGGCACGGCTTACGCGGGGCGACATAGATGTGGCGCGGCCGCACTTCGAAGGGCCGCGTGCGTGTCTGTGCCAAAACAGAGCCGCTCTCCCCCACACGCACCATGCCTGATGCGTCAACTCTTTCATGGCATGATTAAATTAGATCCTCGGCACCGAGACATGTGTCGCAAAAGGCGTACCTGGACAGACGCATGAGCGTCAACTGGAGAATATATCGCCCGCGCAACCGCACGCTGACGTCCGGGAAGAGAAAATACACTCCCGAGCGACCTTGCAGGTTGCGCAGAAAATGTGGGGAGGAGACCAGATTGCCATAAAGAAGTCGATCGGGTGGGAATTGCCTATTCGACGAGGAGACAGGGTCCAGGACCGTCATCCCGTCTGCCGAGTATAAGGAGAGGTGGCAGATTAGGTACGGGTGATCAGGGTCACTGAATGGTATTGCGGTAAGCTGTCATGGGTAAGTGTTGCGGCAATTGGCAGCTTACGACTCGATGACGTTGCCCCTGCTGTCACGGATGATGAGCTGGGCCACTAGAGGTGGGGCCAGCGGCAGACGAGACAGGGCCGCAGTGCCGAACTCTGCGGACACCTCGGGCTGCTGTATGACCTCCAAATAGTATGTCCTACAGTAACGTGTGAGAAGAACAAAAGGCAATAAAGAAGACCGGTTAATATCACTTTGTCTCGCGCTGCGGAGAAACCAGCCCGGGATTATCAGGATGGAAAGCAGTCGAGGGAAGCAATGACGCGCATTGGGGCTCCGGAAGGCGGGTCGGCGGACGCGGGGCACCCCAGTTACCTGTGCCCGCGGGGCGTGTATAATAAGGCGATTCACTCGATCGCGACGACGACGGCCGGTCGCTGATGCTTCGCGCAGGAACGCTAGACGGTATATGGCACAACGCCGCAATAACTCGGGCATTCCGCGGAAGGGTCGGTACCTCTCCCGAGTCGCGTGAGATGCAACCCTGCGGATCACACCTCAAATGAGCCCTGGAAACGTGTAACATGACCGAGCAAAGGTTGACACTGAAAGCCATCTCGAACATGAGAGCGTATAGCTTGTGGGGTTGGAAAAGCGCCTATAGGCCAGGTCAGTAAATTGTGGATCCCCTCCTGTCGTACTGCGGGGTAGGGGGGGAGCGACTCAACGAGCAAAGAGAGTACGCCAGAGCTCCCGTCCCCGAGTAGGCCAAGTTTACTCTGTTCAAGTGGTCTCCACCAATCGTCGACACATCGCTTCGCGTTGAGGGAAATACATGCACCAGCTGGATCTGGGATGAGCGGAGCAGGTGCTGGGAGGGGATCAGTTGGACGGAAGTGGACAGCCATACGAAGCTCGACCACGACGATGGACACGTGGTGCCAAGTGTCAGCGGGCAGACAGGGATGACCAGGTAGGACCTGGGTAACAGATTGGAGCACGGAAAACGGAGGTGTTCATATACCTAAGCAGGAACAACCTAGATACCATTTCCTAGCAGGACTCTCGCCAAGCTGGTGGCTCATCTGGGTAAAGCCGTGAAGAGTCCCCACTGTCGGTCGGACTGACCATTCATGCATCCTGATTGACGCTTGTCCTTGCCGACACAACCACTGCTCCCTTCATTAGGTTATCCCGCAGATGTAGAGATATAATCATAGATGGTCGAATGCATCTACATCTAAGAATTAAACACCATAATGTACTCAGACGCGTGTCTTTACCCAACTCCACATTCCCGCGGATGCTGAAACAATAGTAGCTGCTGCCAATGCAGGCTTCACACCCGCTGGAGGGAAGGAGAACGCTGAGTGGATATGAGCAGCTGACACAATGGAAGACACCGACCCGTGGATTTGAAGAGAGCGCCAGTGAGAGCACCCGCTACCATACTTCCAAACGCGTCATGTTTACCCCGAATCGCGTCAATGGTGGAGTTAATTCCATTGTATCCCAAAGCTGTAGAGCGGGCGCTGAGCAGAAAACAAAAAGAAATGTTATGGGGTGGATCATACCTAAGACCCCGGCTGAATTACCCAAGAATGTCCCCCTTCGCGTGACGGAGTTAAGGACACTGTTGATTCGTAGCCGCGCATTCGATACTGCCAGCGGTCTGCTCGCACCCTCACGGAAGCCCCATGCGCCGCCGAGGGCCAGTCCTATAGGAGGTCAGGGCATGTGGTCAGTACAAAACAATAAGATGTGTTGATAAGGTGAAATTTGAACAAGTCCGGATGGACGCGAAAGAATTGTGGATGACAGGATTGATCGCAAAGAAGCATACATGACGTACCTCCAAGATACATAGTACCTGTGCCGTAGCAGAGGTCGTCGCTCCACCCCTTGAAGGGATTGCAGTCCCTGAGCCAGGAAGATCGCTTGTTTTGTCATCGTCTAACACCAGGTAGTCGAGGTCCAAGCTTGCCATGGGATGAAGCTTGGCCGGGTCGTAGGAACTTGAGAGCAAGTCCGAGGCCGTAGGTGCTTCGGGGAGGGGGTCTGAACTGTGGGACGAGAAATGGACATTTTTTAGTAGGTCCGATGTGTCATGGTTGGAAGTGTCTGAGGGGTACGAGGACATTGTGGGGGATGAATAAGGAATAAGAGTAGGAAGGCCGACTTAGGTTCGTCGTCGTCGTTGTCGTCGGTGACAGCAAAGGCGGAGGGGAAGAATTTGACCCAAAATTCAAGCGGCGTGACGATCCTCGCCCGTTACCTGGTGACAGGCTCGGTTCTCTGTGCCGCCGCGATTCCGATCGATTTTTGGAGAGCCTCAAAGACAATAAGCTTCAACCGCATGTCTCTTCGCAAATATATTTTCCCCCGAGCCCTCGCACTGCGCTTACCAACGGTTCCGTCGAGGTGCTATGTTCGCCAGAGCTGTTGGTCCATTATCACCTAGCACGCTCTTTTGGGCCTGTTCACACGAAACGTAGGCGTCATCTCACCATCCCTGCACCCCTCTGTGCCCCCTCTAATGCTCCAATTTCACATCGACTTTGTTCTAATTGTTTGACCGCATATAGGCTTTGCAACCTCTACGACCCCTCATTCGATAGCGTCGGATCCCGCCGAAGAAGAGGCTGTCCTTTGTCTCGAACAGGGCACCCAGAAACTCGAGGAAGGCGACGTGGAGGGCGCCAAAAAATTATATCAACGCAGTGTGGACATCAAACGTAACGCCAGCTCTCTCTTTAATTTGGGTGTTACGCACTACCATCTCAGTTCGTACTCCAAACTGATCGTCGGTATTCGGAACTCAACCCTTCCGAAGAGGAGTTTGACGAAGCAATCCATTCTTGGTCTTCCGCTATTGAGCTCCAGCCCTCTAGCGCAGATGCACATACTAGTTCGCTCGCACGTTTCTCCTTCCGATTCTCTCTGTTCATTATCCTCTTCGTGTGACAGACTTGGCAAGCGCGTACTTGACCCATTCGCAATCGAGGCCCGACCTCGCCCTTCAACATCTCCAGTGACTACTGTCATTTCTTCCCGCGACTATGATTCACCTCATCACCATTTCAGGACAGCAGCCAAACTTGCACCCGAGGATCCTGAGATTGCATTTAATCTTGCTTCAGTCTTGGAGGCCTGTTAGTGTCTGTCCTTCTTAAAGCGGCCTTACTCTTACACATCAAATAGTTGGGCGTCTCCAGAGGCCTTGGAATGCTACAAACGCAGCAAGCGGTACGGAGTTGACCGAGCTGCTGTCCACATCAAGGATGTGAGTTCACCTCCCAGTCTCCCGCCGCGGCTCACACATCGTTGAACGATGCACGTACACCCCTACATTTTTAGGTTTCCGCGAAGATAGAGAAGCAATCTGAAAGGACAAAGGGAACTACTAGGGAACCTTCGACTGCCTGAGAATCTCCTGCTGCAATTCTCAGATGTCGGTCACGGGCGGAACACATAGGAATTTCCTTAATCAATGACGGGAGATCCCTTTATTGTTCTACAAACTTCCTGGGAGAGTACGAATTACGCAGGCGTTGGCACGTCATAACGCCCACCATCCGTAAATGTATTGGCACTCAAGACGGCAAGCGCCCAAACGTGCTCTCAGTTATGGACACATGAAATACCACCACGGAAGTGAACTCATTGCCCCAATCAAGGGATTGGCGCATAATGTGCGGTGTCAATTACCGCGCCAAACACATCATATAGACACACCGCCCATCTTGAGTTTTGTCCACAATTGAGACCTCTATGTGCCTCGTCTTCCATCCTGCGTGGACCAAAGGGACTATGGACCCATGACTTACTCCAATGTGAATACCTGCTGTTGTCATCTATCTGGTTTCAGGCAGACTGAATTGTGCCTTATGTGCCGTGGGCGTTGACACGAGAATTCTCGCAGACGCTGAAGTACGGCGAAGATCCTCTTGCCTACTAAATCCCGCGGAGACTACTGTGCCAGGGTCAGGGCAATGGCCTGTCGTAACCCTCGCCAGACTGGGTCGGCTTCAGGGTGGACGCAAAACGCGAGAGTGGGATGTGCAACCCCATGATCAGCATTCTTTATTGTTGGGTGGTTCTAGTTTCTCCGTGGAATAGACCGAGATGGACGATGTGAGAGGGGCCCATTCCCGACTGCGCAAAAAAAAAGGCCCATTGTCCCACAGCGGCGCCACGAAAAAATCCCTGGGTGGTGGAGTATATTGGCGGCCCATCGGTTCAGTTGGTGGTCATCACGGTTTAGGGTGACAACATCCGCCGGAGCTTACCATTGCCCCCACGTCGCACGATGTATTGGAGGACAATTACCCAGACAGCTAGCTGTGCCTGGAAAATTCGCCCTTCCACGCGATACCAACTCACGTGGAAGTCGAGGGTGACGTTCTATCCGTCCGTGTAGACGGACGAAACCTTGCTGGTAGAAGAGACACGTTCGGCTCACTTTCTCGGATTATCAAGCTCGTTGAAAACAACCCCGGATCCGTGGGACACATCTCGAGAGAGCGTCTGCGAAAAAGTAGTCTACTGTTTGTAACTATGGTGTCAAAGCGTAGTAATAAGCGCGTGGGCGTTTCATGACAGGTTGAATACTCATGTAAATGTGGCTGGAACACGGCGGTTCGTGTCGCAAGCAGACATGCCTACCGGGAAAATAGCGGACACGCCTTGCCTAGAGCAGTAAGTCCAACGAGAATGTGACTACTGCATCGGACAGGATGAGATTCCAGGTTGCCATACATTTTTTCTTTGAACAAGCCCGACTCGGCAAGCCGCTCGCGTTCACGCGCGGCTAACAAACAACGCGGCCACGTGGCTCTGCCGATATAGTATGTTCTAACACTTCCGATTCTGCACATCGGAGGCGAACGGTTTCGCACTGGAACCCCCTTCTGTGAGACAAAAGACGGCCTTATCATGGCCTTGCTGCGAAAAATTTGGAGCGTGGTGGGAAACGGGCTGTTGTACCGTTGATCGAAACCAGAATGTAATTACGGAAAGGAATAATGATCCACTGCGCTCGGCAATGAATCTTTTGCCCCCCCCAACGGTTCGATCACACCCTTGTCCCGTAAGATGACCGTTCACCCACCCACACAAACAACAACACGACTGCGACCCAGCTCGACTGCAAACTCCAATTCCGTGGAGAATAAAAAAATCGAAACGGGTACCGCGTTTCACCGAGTACGTGATATAGATAGGTTGGCCCCTCTCTCTGGCGGGGATATAAGTACGCAATCCAAGAAAGCAGTCTTCAAAAACGGTAGACACAAAGGCTTAGGTCGCCCGAGTTTCTGAGGATTCGTTCTGATTTCACCACCTCTTGTCATGATGGGAAATTTGACGTCTGGAGCCTGCGGCGCTCAGAAAACAAAAGGCTTTCTGCACGTGTTCACCAGTCTGGCGACATAGAGCTTCGTTGGGAGAATCATGACCAATCCTTGTGTATCCATCAGTCGATCAAGGGGAAGCGCCTTCATCACTCGAGGTTCAACAGAGGAGAAGATGCCGACAGATGATCGTTCCATTTGACCCACAAAACAAAAGACATCCAGAACCGCATATTGAGGCCAAGAAGCGATAACATTGGACGCATGGGTATCCCCGCGGTATATCCTTGCCTGTCCACAAGGCGACAGATTCCAACCGACGGTCTGATGTGGATACACAGCGTAACGAATTCATATGGGCTTCCGCACGGACGGCGTCAGCGTCCGACGACAATAGATGACACGAACATATGACTCACCTCGAAAGAGAAACTCAAAGTTCTTGCACACGCAAAATCATGGCTTTGTCTGTCTCCCCCTTTCTCCTGCTCCTCTACTTGGCGATCGGATTAAGTTCTGCGCCATTGTTATGAACCTGGTGTTTACAACAATAATCTCAGAATGATAGAACGTTCTGGACGTTCACGGGGGCTCACTGTCGCTGTGAATGCCAGCAAGCGTCCGAAGCGCGTTCAAGTCAAGATGCAGCTGCTCGAAGAGGCCTGCAGTCTGGCCCATGGCGCGCGAGAGGCGTGCAAGACTTTTAGACAAGTGGCATAGTTCCTCTCTTTAGCCTGTGACGCGCTTTTCGCATGTTGGTGGCCGTTCATTATTTGGTGATGAGATAGCGCTCCATTCAGGGTAGTGCTTAATGAGGTATATGGTCACGTGATGATGGCCGCGCTATCAGTCGCGCCTGTCAACTAAACTCTGCTTGCGCTACGAATCATCCCTGATCATCCCGTGGCTTGGAGACTATGGGACTGATGGAGAAAGTCAGCGGTGTCTCAACGTGTCAAATCAATTGGGCCTGGAAGGTGTCATCGCCCCACAAACAAGCTCGCCTTGACTTCAAATATATTTCCCTTGGGAAACTTACTGTATGTACGAGCAACAAGCTGCCCCTTTTACACTGCACCAGTCATACAAGGTAAGGATCAAGAAACACAAATACGAAGTCATAGTAGAATATTACAGGTGGAAAGGATACAATAATTTGATCGTCGTCACAAGGGAAGTGTGGGGGGTTTTATTAACACGTCAGAAGCCTCCGAAACACGGATAAGAGTGATGCGAGATGCAGGTCGTTCGCAAGTTTAGAATAACAGTAGGTAATTTAAAAAAAAAAAAGGGGAGGGGAGAAGGGAGAAGGGAGTGACATTGAACAAAGTACGAAACATAACAGTTAAAAAACAATGGATTACAGACGTTATTGGGGGAGGCGGGATGAAGCTGCATTGACTCCACTGGAGAGGTTTAAGGCAGTAAAGAATTAATGACGCGGCTAGAGATTCAAGGAGGAACCGAGCCACCACTGAAGACCCCGTGCGCTGCATGCTACCCGATGCCCGCCCTTTTGAATTTGGGTGATGGCTATGGGGGTGATGATGTTGCTGATGGCGCCGACCTATTGAAGTACCCATTAGGGTCTTTCGTTTGAGCATTTTATCTCTACGCGATTCCTTGTCTTTGCGGGGCTTGGAATGTAAAGGGCCGTGACAAGTTTGGCCAGTTGCGTGTCCAGTAGGAGTGTGGTCACGTCACGGTCGCGAACGGGCAAATAACAGGAGAGATGTCCATATCCACTCGGGTTTGTGAGCCCCTCTTCTTTCCCTTGCCCTTTTTTGATGAGAACCGGAGAGTTGGCCATGGTTCCTATCCGATGGCCACACAGCGTTGAATGGGCTGTTGCGAATAATACTGCCGAATGCAAGTTCGCCTGCACCATCGCTCAAAGGGCCGGTTTCCCGTGTACGTCGGAAAGTACCCATAGGAATGCGATCCCAGCGACTAAGACTCTGAAGATAGCGCTCACCGTCATCGGTTTGCACTGGCTTCAGGATCGCCGATGGTATCACGGGGCTGTGCAAGGGTGGTGGGCACATCCACGGTATCGGAGTCGAGTATAGAGGTGTCGAGAACATCATCTAGGCGGATAGGCTCGGCAGGGGGTAGGCTAGGCGATGTGAGAAGTGTTGGCTCATCGGAAAATCCAAAGGGTGCTGGCGTTGTGGCAAACGACGCATGAGACATAGAAAGAGATCTGTCACGGCCCTGTACAAGGAGTTAGTATTGACAGGTAATAGGAGTTCAGGATACGAAACTCACTCTAGTAAAACTCCGAGCTGAAGCAGATTCAGAGGGGCGACGCCGACCGCTCCTTTGGAATGGACTAGGGACAGCAGGGCGAGTTTCATCGATAATGGCGCGGTGAAGCGAATCGGTTTTCGAAGCCTCAAACGTGCCCATAAGCGGGAGTCGTGGCGTTCCTCGGTCAGATGAGGCGCTGAGGACGATACTACTGATCTCGCTCATAGGAGGTTCTGGAGCATCTTCATCTTCATCCGCAAATTCACAACCAGCAAGGATGTCCGAAGGCCGTGGAGACTGGTTAGAAAGATCATCCCTGACACGGGGTCCAACGTTCATCGTGGAGAGAGGGTCAATGGCGTAAAGCGGAGTCACTGGGCAACGGAAAAGACGCATAGCGCGGGCCGTAGGCAGACCACGGTCATCAACAAGCTCCTCCTCTGTAGTGTTCCCGTCATTACTCTCCACTTCCTCGAGGCCATCGTTTCATCTTCACTGTCACCCATGTCACCCTCACTTTCGGCCATTCGAATGTCTGAACCAGAGTTGGATTCGGACGTTGTACAGCCTCGATTAGGAGCTGGGCGGCATTGGCTTCAAAGTCCCAATCGAGAAGTCCTTGGCCATCTTGGAGTCCGTTGGTAAAGATTACAGAGCCATCCCAGCCCTCAGTAATCTCGAAGGTACCCTGTGCGAGGACAGACGATCCAATATCTACGGAGGAATCGTTCTCAGTGGCAGCATCTTGGTCGGGAACTGTGGTTATTTCCGGGCCGGAATCCGAGTCGCTTAAACCAGCAAAAAACAGGTCAGCGTCGAAACTTGACTCTTCATCTTCGGACCAGCCAGTCGCGATGCCAACGTACGACCCCCGCACAGGGCCGACATCATCTTCGTCTTCATCTTCGCCGTCATTACCTTCGGCCTCTTCCATATTTTGCTTCATCATCAGTCTCATCACTATCAACATCCATGTCGTCGTCACTGGGGCCGACACTCTTTTTCCGAGACCGAATCTCCCAATCGTTTCGACGTTCCTTTCTGTTCGCCGTACCATCGCCAAGCAACTCGCGCTTAATCCGCGCTTTGTCATGGGCACGGGCACGCTGTTCCTCCGTTGTTCGGATAAAAATTTCTTCTTCTTCCGCGATTGACGAATCAGAAAACTCTGTGAGCTCGGATTCTTCAGAGCTGGAGCTGGAGCCCGCAGAACTCTCATTTGCAGATGAAAATTCGTCAGCGGAGACAAATGTGGGGAAACCCTGGTTTTGAACGAATTGCTTATTAGGTTTTGTAGGATTGCGGGCGCCTGTGCCGTGACTCCTGCGCGAGGATGTGGAATCGGCACCGCCTCGCGAGTCATCGCAGTCGCCAACTTTCTTGCTTTTCGAAGACTCTCCGGTCATGTCTTTGGCCGAAGATGTGGGCTTGGGGACCCTTTTGTCCTTCGCTTTTAAGGTAACGGCAGGGTGAACAGTTGAACGGCCTCCAGACTTTGGGGACGCGCATGGCGATTGGTTCGGCTGTATGCATCTTTGCATTTGTTTTGCTTTTTGGAGGGAGCTGTGGGGTCGTCTGACGTAGGGCAACGACTCCGTGAGAGAAGGGTGGCAGGGATGGTGAGTTTTATTTTCAACGGTGCTGGGGTGGCAGGGTATGCACGGACAGATGGCGAAGGAATCGACGGAGGTGAGAGTTGAATGTGGGTCTGACGACTGCCGGATGCAAAGGGAGCAGGGATCGGAGGGGCGGTTTTGTTGTTGCACGTGCAAGCACCTTCGCAAATGGGACAAATGTCGTCGTCTTCGTCTTCGTCTTCTAGGTGGTGCGTAGATGAGACCAAGCCCGAGGTGTGGGCGTGAGGAGGCGACATTGCGGAAGTCTGTTGTTTTGATGAACTGAGCAATGATGTGAGAGATGTGCGACGGAAGAGGAGTGTAAGCGTAAGAGAGCGAGGGAAGCGGTTATCGATTGAAGATGAAAACGAGGGGTATGACAGGAAAAGAGTGAGGTAATGGCATTAAAAAAAACAAATTAGCTTCGCCTCGAGGAGGTCACGAAATGTTTGTTTGATTTGATGAGGCAAGACACCCGAGATTTCGGGGGAAGAAAGCGAGGGGGGTACGCACTATATGATGTACTTTTGGCCATGTTCTGCAACAAATGGACATGGGTAAGTCTGAAAAGGATCCAGATTGAAAGAGTGGAAAGAGCAAAAGAAGATTACGGCCTGTGGGCGTTTGGGAAGAAAAGAGGGAAGAAGTGCGATCTTGCTATACTCGGTAAATTCGTATTCCGCATCATTTTATCGGCACGTGGCCTCTAATTAACTAACCATAACCCTATCAACTCCCCTTCTCTCATGTCTCCTCATCGTTCGTCATTTTCTTGCTCTTCTCATCACTTATTGACATCTTTCTATCTAGGCATATCTCTAGCGCAACAAATTGCAGAGCTAGATGAGCCCGCTCCAGCAGGTAGACCGTTTATATCAATGTCCGTCCCTACGCTCACCATTCATTTCAGACTTTGATCCCGACAACGAACTGCGCGGTTCACCCGACCTCCTCGGAGATGTAGTGGAAGCGCGGGAACACTACATCGAAGTTGGGTGGGTGCATCTTCATACCTGCACTGTCAGGATTAAGTCAAGGGATTTTTCCAGGCCTTCGACCCTTCGTCGCCATC